>OX456494.1:11813271-11923271 GCA_949748235.1 Platypus cylindrus
CACCGTCTGCAGCTCTGGTATTTCTTCGTTAAAAATGAAGATGGCGCCAGCCATCTTCATTTTAATTTAAATCTTAAATCTTAATTTTAATTTTGAAATTTAAGATTTAAAATTAAAGAGTGAATGTGTGCTCACGAATCTCAAAATTAAAATTGCGCTGGCGCCATCTTCATTTTTAACGAAGAAATACCAGAGCTGCAGACGGTGTTGCCGTCTTAATTTTAATTTAAATCTGAAATCTCAAAATTTTTACCTTCTGACAAACAAATCATAATATTATTACATTTTCGATTTGTGGACATCTTGTTAGTAAAAATTTGATACAGACAGATATAAAACTAAAAGTTTCGCCATGTTCATTGATTTTGTCTGATTTATTGAAAAAAAATTTTCATAGTATTGGTGCCAAAGCACACAATATGGCAACATTGCTAAAAGACTGTCTAATTTAAATATGGTGGGTTGCTGATAAGAGAGTCAGTGTCGCGTTGCCCTCTGAAGCGAACGTTTAGAGTGGAGAAAGAATTTAAGCGGGTTTTATTGTTTTTCTTTAATAATTTATTTTTCGTTCCCGGGGTTGTTTAAGTGCGCGAATAATTTTAAATAAATTCGGTTTTAACAATTTGTGGTCGTTCGTGTAATACGACAGCGATTTAATAATTTATTACGAATAATTATAAATTAAAATTTAAATATTTTCGTGAAGTTGAAATTAAATTTATCTAGTGCCATAATTAATTAGGCATAAACATTTGTTGTTGCTGATTAGTGATTAGTGTTTTTTTTGTGAATTATTACGCATAGCTCTTTGGATTAATGGATTAATGGAGGATGGGGCATCCATATAAAAAATAACAAGGTACAGTTTATTTTTATTAATAGAAACTCTTTTTTTTGTCACCTTAGAAATACCTATAGTTAAAAATTATCTTATAGCAGACATCAAATAACAATTTATTAATTTTTTTTTTTCGTGATTTCCAGGTGGTAAAGTCCCACTGTTGGGGTAAGTGAGTTTAAAGAAATTTTTTTTGATGAGAGTCCAATTAAAAATTTATAGGTAATACGTATAATTTTGATGAAATCAAGTTAATATCAGAGAATTTAATATTCTGTGCAAAAATATAAATTATTTGCACGTTAAGCTCGTTTCTGAGCACCTTTCTTTAGCTTAGCTTCTGGATAATAAATAGATAGAATTGCTCTATCCCCTACTACTTGTACAGGTACAGGATACTATAAATCAGTGTATTTCGCGACTTCGGGGCGTTAACATGTAAAGCGGAACGGAGTTAGAATTTTTTTTTTTTTTAAATCATGATAAATTCCGCCGAATAATAATCCGGTTTTCGTTCCCGATTGTACAAGTGCGCGAATAATTTTAAAGTAATAATTCTTTCGTTATAGTGCGGGTAATCGCGATTTTAACTCGATTCGATAAAAGTGTCGCGATGGTTCTCTGGATTAATGGAGGATGGAGCATCCATATGAATATAATAAGGTACATTATATTTTTCTTAATCGAATATTTTTTTCACCTCATCAGAAGCATCATCTACGTTAAAAATATTTTAAAATACGACCTCAATAAACAATGTTATTAATTTTTTTTTTGTTGTATTTTCAGGTGGTAAAGTCCCACTGTTGGGGTAAGTGAGTTTAAAGAAATCTTTTAAGAACAGTCGAGGTAAACAGATACGTAATACGTATAGGTATTTCGTAAGGAATTTTAACGGTTGAAAATGTCATGCATTCGACTGAAATTTCAAATCAACAAGAATTTAATCTGATTGCTACTAGAGGGCAGCAACGAAAAAGCTGTTGTTTTTTTTTTTTTTTTGGTCTTCTTCGTAGTATGCTTTGGAATTAGTTTCAAAATAATTTTACTCAGTTGCAACTTGCAAATTGTAAGTTGTAACATAGATAGATATACGCATTATACGCAGAATATATTTTATTTTTCTATCAAATAGTTATAGCATAAAAATAGGTATATTCCTTTATCTTCATTAACCGGGTTACATTTGTGATTTGTGTAAAAACAAGTAGTGTTTTTTTCTTCGCGCAACAAAAGTGCCCGAAGAATTTTAATTTAACAAGCTATAAAGTTTAAAATAAATTTAAATAGTATAAAGTAAAATACAATAAACATGTCGTGGTGGTGCGTGTAATCGCGATTATAATTCGATTCGATAACAGTGTCGCGAGTCGCGATGTCTTTAGTCTGGATTAATGGAGGATGGGGCATCCATATAAAAAATAATAAGGTACAGTTTATTTTTATTAATCGAATATTTTGTTTCATCCTATTAGAAATATTTGTACTGTAAACCAAATCTTATAAAACACCTCAAATAACAATTTATTAATTTGTTTTTCTGTATTTCCAGGTGGTAGAATCCCACAAGTGGGTAAGTGGATTGTAAACAAAACTTTTTTGAGGTAACATACACGTCATTATACTAGCCTACTCTGATTAAAAAGTTTATTACGTAAAATCTCTCTAGTTTGATGGAAAAAAATCATTTTTTTTTATTTTGTTTCTTCTTAAAATCAGATTTATTTAGATAATATTTATTAAGGTACCTATTTTTTCTTCTCTATTCTAATTCTAATGAATATATTCCTATATATATATACATTCTACGCAGAATAAAACAATTTACACATTCAATTATTTAAGCTAAAATATATTTAATTTTCCTAATAAATATCTGCATAAAAATATTCTTTCTAAATTAACGGTTACATTTATGTAAAAACAAATATCCATCCCCTTTCAATAATGCACATATAAACAAAAAAAAAAAAAAAAAAGAAAAACAAGCAACCGAAAGAGTAATTTTTCTTTATCGTTTAAATTTTTCCGAATTGAGTTCGAGGAACAGATTTCCCCTTCCACCTCAACCCCCTTAACGTATTTACCCTTGGATACAGTATATAGCGAATCATAAATATGTTGACTAGAAATTTGCTCCATCGCCTACTATGCACCTGATGCTTCTCCGCATTAGTTTCGTTTTAACGGATATTTTCATCAGTATTCGTTTCTGTCTTTGGGTCGTGAACGTCTAGAGTGCCGGGGATAAAAGTCGAGTGATTAATTTTTGTGTTTTTTTTAATAATCTTGGAAAAATACTTTAATTTAAATAATAATCTGTTTTTCGTTCCCGGGGGTTGTTTTGTTCAAGTGCGCGAATAATTTTAAATAAATTGTTTATAGAGATTTTGTGGTAGTGCGTGTTAATGAAAGATGAAAGGGCCGTGATGTCATCTAATTTATTACGTATAATATTTAATAATAATTAAAAATTACAAAACTAACATATAGACAGTTTAATAAAATTGAATCTCAATTTATTTAATATCATATGATTAGTTGGACATACCACATTTGTGGTTTAGTGATTATAGTGGATACAGTGTTTTGTTGTGTATTAATTATTGTGCATGGCTATCTGGATTAATAATGAAAGATGGAGCATTCGTATATGAATATAAAAAGGTACAGTACATTTTTATTAATGATTTTTTTTTTCACTTTCATCATGTATCATCATGTAAATATCATATATATTATTCTATCTATATCTAGTTTCTAATTTTACTTAGCTCTTTTTTTCAACTGTCTGTGCTATAAACATTGCTATAAAAACGTGACGAAAACTTATCTTTTCATAGGTAAATGAAATATTATGTTATTATTGTACTCAATTGTCGTGTCGTAGTCAATCATTTTTGAACGTATTTTCTTATAGAAATTTTGAATCTATGATTTTCTTCTGAAAGATTTTTATATTTGATTTATTCGAAGATTATTAACTTGATTTCTGTATTTATAGGCATATAATATACATATGTATGTTGTCTATGTTTATTAGTTATATTTTGTTTAAGCTATAAGCAGGTAGTGCAATGAAACACATTTACATAGGTATTACCATTGAAAGATATTTATTATTTAATTTGAAACGGTACTAAAAATAAAATCGAAAACGTTTTTAATTCGCGAAATAAAACATTTATAACAAACTACTATTATTCAACATAGTACAAGAATTATCAGATATTTTTTTGTAATACTTAAAATAACGAAATAAGCCGATATCAGTCTTCAAAATGAGATTGTTCCTCGAATTGATTTTCATAGTTTCCATATAGTCGTTGATGATTGGGATCGAACGGTGTTTTTAGATAAAGGGTAGCTGGATATTTTTTATCTCTCACTTCGATTTTGTATTCGCCTGTTTTTAAGAATTCATCGCTGACTGGTTTGCCCTTTGGATGGCTAACGTAACTATGTAAAATGAATAAGAAAATCGCATATTAGAATTGTCGATTTATCATCAGAGAAATAACGGTGTGTGAATAATACCCACCCAATTCCTATAGGGCAATCTAATGCAAAGCCATAATTGCCTCTTCTTAAATATCCAACGATAGTATCGTCTCGCCATATAGTTTCCAAACCATAAAGGGCCACTTTTTCGTTAAGCGTAAAGAAGCATCTTTTTTTCTTTGGTCCTTCTTGGGTTATCTATACAATTTTACAATTAATTAATTATGATACAGTTAAATGATCAGTTAAAGTTTTTTTAAAACGACCTTTTCCACAACGGATTTCCCTAGATACTGCCCATCTTGTCGACAATATTTCGCAAGTCCAGCTTCAATAGCATTATCATCACTTCTTAAATCTTGATAATAACGATAGTATCCTTAAATTTATGCAAATCAGTTTGCCTTATTAAATTGAATTACGATTCCAAATCGATGGATATTGTCCTACCTTTTTCCGTACTTAACGAATCCAATGCCCTAAATCCAGCATGTTTCAAATCGAAACCTTTACCAGCTGTAATGATTTTATTATAAATAAACAAACAACTGGCATAAGGTATATGTAAATCGAATCCTAATTCGCCAACGTAGCTCGTTCTCATTGCTCGACAAACATGCCCATTGATTTTGATTACATTTGACATGCTTAATGGAAAACGATCGTGGGTTATTGGCGATTCTGTAATCGATTGTAACAATTCAAGACTAGAAACAGAAAAAAATTAAACAATATTTACACAATTTACATATACATAGGTATTCATTTACCTTTTTGGACCTTGAATTGATAGGACACCCAATCTGGATGTTATTTCAGTTAGACCTGACTTGAATTTTTTTTTATACAGTTGCTTTCTCAGATGGCTTTTTATTTGGTATCCAGCTTGGGCGTCAGCTACAATGTAATAACCTTTTCCCTAAAAAAAAAAAATTCGCCAAAAAATAAACGGAATTCTTCAATGACGGTCCCTACTTTGAGAATGGGTCCTACAAGTGTTCCACCTCCTTCTTCTAATGTGGTAACAATCGCATCTGCTTCGATACCACCTTTCGCATTTAACGATAGTGTGTAATGTACCCGACCAGGTACTTTAGTAATGTTTGTGGTGAAAAGCCAATCGGCCGCTTGTTCAGCATCCGGTCCAGTTAGATACATTTTCGTGTAGCAGGACATGTTGTAGAGGGCGACGTTGTTACGTGTGGCCAGTGCTTCTGCTTTTATCTATAGAATCAGCTATTAGATATGAGAAAATTTTCCAAAATTTTAAATAAATTGCGCGCGTCTTACAGTATCATGATTTTTGGAAAAATCAAAGGTCAAATCCTTTTCCAGTTCTTTTACGTATCGTTGATCGGGATTTTTTATATGATCGTAATGTCCGAACCAGTCGTAGCCTCTAACTGGTGCAGTACGATCTTCTGTAATGAAATATGCTGGCCTTTCCCATCCTAAAGCTTCTTCCATGACAGCACCATCAGCTACTAAATGCTGTGTGTGAGCAAATTAATTAATATAAAATTGAAATCAAAAGAATAATGGCTTATTTATTTATATGTACATAATTCATACCTCGTGGAATGGATCTATACGAAAATTTCTGCCTGATAATCGTTGATCATGTGGATAAACGATGCTATAAGTTTTTGCATAGCTTTCATGACTGGTCTCTGTAACCCAAGCTCTATCCGGTTTCTGAACTTGCGAGAATCTTCTGATATCAAACGAATGCATATCGATATTGGGACGTCCATTTGTAATCCAATATGATAATTCTTCTGATATGCCACCGCTAAACATCATTCCTAACGAATTGTATCCAACATTGTGGAATAAACCTAGGGCATGTATTTACATTTATTACAGTCAATGCCTTTAAAATATATATAATAAATAATTCTCTCTAAGAAATATATTTTATTACCTACGACCAGTGGATCTTCACCAATTAAAGGTTTATGATCAGGCGTAAACGATTCCGGGCCGCAAACATCAGATTTAATTCCAACTTTATTAAAAATCGGGCATAATTCCGTTGCCCTTTTCCAATGTCCTTCAAATACAGTTTTATCCATTTCAAATAGTTGAAAATCAAAATTATCGGGAACCTAGAAGTGAATAGATAGATAGATATATAAAAAATTCAATCACAATATGAATATGGTAGAAATTTGTATTTTCTTTTTCATTTGTTTGTTTTTCTTACATCTTTTATAATTTCTGGATTTGTTTCGTATCCGCCAAATAGAATCGATTCGCCTTGCGGTCGAAAATAGAGTGAACTGTCATGGCAGCGAATTGATGGACACCCCCGGGCCCCATCTATTGCATGAGTAATGAAATAGGAATGTTTCATTGGTTGCATTGGTATTTCAATGCCAACCATATTCGATATTTTTCTGCCCCATGCACCAGCTGCATTTACTAATGTACCAGTTGCAATTGGACCTATAGTAAGAATGTTTTAAATATGTTTGGTCAGTTTTACCTACACCTTAACCATATAGTACAACCAGGTACTATATATGTAAATATATTGATCTGTCGAGTATATATATATATATATATATACCTTTATTCGTTTCTATACCAACAATTTTCTTCATACCCTGTGTGATGTCTTCAGTGACAAGTTTAGTAACTTGTGTGTTTTCAAATAGCTACAAAAGAAATAGAATGCAATATTCTCTTTAATAGTGAAAACGAAAAGCGAAAATTATATAGAATAGGTAAGATAAGTAAGTACCTGACCGCCATTTTTTATAGCTCCTTTTACAAGGGCACTGCAGTACATTGTAGGATCCACATATCCATCAGTTGGCGAATAAAGCGCTCCATAAAATGCTTTGGGTTCCAAAATCGGACATAATTTCTTTGCTTCTTGCGGCGATATTAATTGATTTTCTATATTAAAATAATGTCCCAGTGTATGCAAACGTTTATATTCTTCAAGACGCTCCTAATACAGTAAAATCAATGATTTTTATGAATCAGAATGAATATATACATTCTCTAAATAGACATCCTTACTGGTGTTCGAGCAATAAATATTCCACCATTAACAATAAAACCAGGATCTGTGCCAGTTTCTTTTTCTAAATTTTTTAAAATTTGTTTCGTTTTATAAAGTATTTGTATATCGGTATCATTGGGCCTAAACAAAAGATTCTCATCAAAATTGATTGAAAAGATGAGATAGATAGATTATCAGCCAGCTATTACCGTAGACCCCAAATTAGACCTCCCGTATGCCATGTAGTTCCAGTTGTTACTTTATTCCTTTCTATTAAAATCGGTTTTAGGCCTCTTTTTGATAATTGATAGAAAATACTGCAACCACTAATACCGCCGCCTTAAAAAAAAAAAACGAACATTTTCAAAAAAATGGTGCAGGTGCCAACCAAAAAATTTGAATTACAAATATTTATTATTTGTAATTTAGCCAGCTGTCAGTTATTGTTTAAAAGTGTTTCTTGTTTTTTTTTAAGTCAATTACATTTTCATTTTGATTTGACTCTGATTGTCTCTGTACTATATTTCAAACCAAACCATAATACATTACATATGCGCAAGATAACGAGGAGTTTATTTTTAATGAAATACATGTACATATGTGTATTAATTATTGTTAATAATTGCAAATAAACAAATTTATTTATCTAGAATAAATTTCATAAACTGATCTTTGAACTGAAATGAGATTTGGACTTTAAAAATTGTTGTCCCGAAATTGCTTTTCAATTAAAAACAAATTTATTATTAAATAATAATAAAGAGTGTGTCGAAGTAAGTAGTAGATGGCACACAAGACAAATAAAAATATGTAAATAAATTTGATGATTTTCCTTGATACATACATATGTATCTTGTATGTTCATAAATTTATTCTATTATGCATCTATCGAAAAATGTTAAATCTCTTAAGATTTGGACTTTAAGATTTAAACATTTTAACGTTGAAATGTTGTCGGTTTGAAAAGTTTTTTTTACATAATTAAAACATGGTAGGGTAGCTTTTCACTATTAGCATAAAATCTAAACTTACCAATGATAACTACATCACTTCTTTTCGGTAGAACATTTTCACTTGCATAAAATCGTTTATTGTGTAATAAACTACCAGCGATTGCATTTTTTGCTTTGTACACACCGATACACTTGTTGCTAATCTTCAACATGTTGAAGCCAAACCAAAACACAAAAGAAAAAAAAAAAAAAACTAAACTAAACTCTATTATTTGAACACAATTCAAATGACATTAAATCGTATTAACTATTTTGGAATCCAGAGGCTTGTCTGTCTCGATCTGGATCCATATTAAGACAAACAGAAATTATTATTATGGCACTCTATCGCTAATGTTAAGTTTAAATTGTGACCCCTATTTGTACAGTGGCGCATCAATTAAATTTACTTTAATAATATCTCTAATATTCGTAGTAATGAAATAATAATAATGTTATTTTTATCAGCTTTGATATGATATGTGTTTCTATCATATTTATTATGTGTGCTGTGCATATAGAAATGAATTAATTCGACATTTCTATTGTTGTTTAGCTCTATTTTTATGTAGTAAAATTGAATTTTGAATTAATCATCGTACTATACTGAACAAAAGCTCATAAAATGTAAGCACGTCATTGGAATATTGTGATAATATTTATTGTAATAAATAATTAGTGAAAATATGACAATTTGATTAGTTAGTTGTTTATCGTAAGGACCCTTATATAAGAATTAGTATCAAAAATGTTAAAAACAAAAAAAAAAAAGAGTCAAATCTACATCATCAATTAGTAGTTATAATGAAAATTATAATTAATCGTGGTCATTACAACAATATGATGCAATATTATAAAGTAACAAAAGAAAATTGATAAAAAGTTTATCATAACAAATTTATAAATAAATTTCAATGTTTCATTTTATATATATATATATATGTATATAGAAACTACAATAGATAATGCTTCAATTGATTTTATTAATAAATTTTTGAGCAACAATTCGTCATAAACATTTTCATATCAACAAAATAAAAAAGTGGACATTTCCAGTTGATTCAATCAACTTTAGTTAATTTACACTGTACATCATTTATTAATTAATTGATACAGACCAGAGACATGCTCGTATATATGTAAATTGATTTCTATATGAGAAATATCGAAGAGGGCTATATGAAACAAAACAGAAACGATTTAATTAAATGTCACTTTAATTTCCATAAAGTGTCAACTGAGAGAAGAACGATCCTTAAAAATTTTATAATTTTCGCAAACAAAATTCAAGTTTTCACAAATTAATTTTAATAATAATAATAATAGTATTAGAAAAAGAAAAAAAATGTGCAATAGGGAAAATTGCAATTTATCATCGCCGAATGATGTAAGTGAATATGGCCCAATAATAATAAAATGCTTAATTAAAAGTGTTGCATTTAATTAATATAGTTAATAGATACATCTTGGAATGTTGATGAATCCCAATCAGCATTGCCTGCACCATCATCCGGTCAATATAGTTCCGATGCAGCAGCGCGTATTATTACCTTCGATGATTCGCCAGTTTATCGTAGTCAACAGATAAATCACAATCAGGAACCGGAGGTTTCAAATTAACATAATTTAATAATTATTGGGTTGCCCGTATCTTTATTATTTTTTTATATTGATTAATGTATCGTAATTTTCCAAATAGTTTGGACCTAGTAGATTCGGTGCACAAAATGCACGATATTTTCCTCCATCGAATCCTTATAATAATTATTCATTTCAACCTGCCGACGGTTATGATGCTGACTATAATTTAAATTGGATTCCGAAAGATATTAATTTAGCTGAATTTATTGAACAGGTAGTTATTATTTAAATTTTTTTTTTGATCGCGCATCAGATCAACGGGAATTTAAATTGATTAGAGAATGCCACCAATAATTCAGGAACGCATGCAGAATATTCAAACAGTTAGAAATCCATGTGCAACAAATATAAATAATAAACAAGCAGCAGCAGCAGCAGCAGCACCGAATGAATATCGATTAATTGAAACAGAGGAGAAATTACAAGAGAATGCAAGGGGAAAAGATAATAAAGTGCAGCGCAAAAGACAGGAAACTTTAATTGAATGGTAGATACTAGTGTTTGGTGGGATCTTTTCCTGCCTTTTTGCTCAATTCCATCTTCTCGACTACTGCCAAATTTCCAGGTTTGATCGATCAGTTGAAAAGGAATTGAAAAAATATCAAGAGACATCGCGTAATGGTGTTTTGAATATTGCTT
This sequence comes from Platypus cylindrus, assembly GCA_949748235.1. Taxonomy (NCBI): domain Eukaryota; kingdom Metazoa; phylum Arthropoda; class Insecta; order Coleoptera; family Curculionidae; genus Platypus; species Platypus cylindrus. The sequence goes on from OX456494.1 coordinate 11,823,896, forward strand.
CACTGCCTCACCCTACTACTACTGCTACTACTACTAATAATAATAATGAAGCGATACTTCCCGAATGGAAACTATCAAAAGGTGTACAAGAGCGCCTATCAGAAGCATCAGCAAGTCAAAAGGAAATTTGTTTTAATTTACGTAGAGAACCAGATACCGGTAATTAAATCTATCGTCTTTCTACATATTATTGTAAAAAACAATTAACACAATTTAGAACTGGCTGATGCCGTTGCGAAATTGGCAAAAGCGGAAGAGATGTGCGCATTTGCTGGTGCTGTGCAGGCAGCAGAAGCGGCAGCGGATGCCGCACCACCCGAATTAGCGGAAGAAGCCGCTGTGGCCAGTGCAAGACACTTTCAAACTGATGTGGCCACATCGGAAATTCATAAGAGTGTCGATGATGGCGCGATGCCAATTGAAGTTGTTGGATATGTTGGAATAACGAAACCGAAATATCCAATTGGGCGAAAATAATGCGTATTTGAATTGTTGAAATTCTTCTACTGAAATATCACTATAGTACAATTGTTTAACATTTTTCAATAAAAATGACTTTTTCTCCATTATTATTAGTTTCTATATTATTATTAATATATATTTTACTAATCCAACTGGCATAGCAATGCCATACTTCTCTTAATCCAATGTTGAGGCGGTTCAATTGTATTCAATAAAATGGGCAAAACGTAATTGGTTGAATGGCCGGTAGTTGAAAGCACACCTCTTCTAGCTGATGTTTTATATACTGGTGAAACGTATCTGGTCCCTATAGATATAAAAAATATGAGATGTTTTAGTTGTCATCATCAACTAGCGCGCAATTGTTTGCGCGCTAGTTGATGATTATTTATTTTGCCTGGATTATAATTTTCCTCTTTAATTGGAATGATCCAAATCAATGGCATTTTATCGTGCAATACTTTTGGTAATAATTCTTCAATGATGCCTTTTGTTCGGTCCCAACGGGCTCCATCCGTAAATAATCCATAAATATATGCTCCTATTAGAATAAGATAATTACAATATGATTGGGGAGCATCTTTCTATTCTATTCTATTAATAATATTTTATATGCGTCGTACCGTCTGTTGGAGCGGTTTCCGCTCTATCAACTTTTAAAACTTCAAAGTCATACGTCAATTTATCAATTGGAATCGTATGTTTTCTGGCATAATTCTGTTTAACACCAGTTAGAAATGCTTGCGTAAAAAAGAAGCCGGATACCCAGTAATTGCTCGGTTTTCCATTTTCGAACCATTGATTTAGGAAATCGATGCGACTTAGAAAGTCCGCTACATAATTTGGTAGATTTTTCAAACTTGGATAAGATACAGCTGACCAATTCGATGGGATACGTGCCAATATTAAAGAGGTAGCTAATGCTTCGACGATTGGTGTCATTGCGACCAAACCTATATAAATAGTTACATAATTAATTGTCGATACTTAATTGATTTGATATATAATAGTAGTACGCTATAGTACTAGTACCCCTATACCTACCTTCTATAGCTTTTTGTAAATTAATCAATGAGGCTCGAATGGTTTTTAGCAATTTATTAAATCGCTCCATTTCCTGTACCAGAACCGTATTCATCGATTCAGTATATTCGACGGGGAATTTTTGATTTGCAACTTCTATATTAAATAATTGAGGCAATTTTGATAAAATATCACTGCAGAGTAACATAACATATTTATCAGTGTCACCTTGAAAACAATGATTTTTTAAGTTAATTACAAGATTACAAATTTTGTGTTTTCACTCTTTCTCTCTATCGCGCTCTCTCTCTCTCTCTCTCTCTCTCTCTATACACTTACCACCTCCTCCACCGGAACTTTCTCCATACGCTTTCAATACAGAACTTAAAAGTAAACGGGAATTTTGAAGATCCCTAGTAATTCCAGCATTTGTATGAAGTCCGAATATTTCGGGCGGATGGGCTTGCGGTAATGATTGAATGTGCGCTACATAAGTGGCGTAATCATTCTTTTCCGGTAAATCGTAACAATCGCCAATTGTACTGAAGACGTAATCGGCATTCTCAACGATATTCGAATTTAGGAAATCGTAGAGAATTGTCACAATCAGTCTACGATCCCAATCATCTGTTACCCTACCTACAAAACGAATAAACGTTTATTCAATTAATAATAATAAATGTGATTTTGTTTTTTTTGTTTGTTTTCCCCGCTCTAACCTCCATAATTACATTCACCAATAAGATAACTTAATGCCTCAAATGGATTTTCACTTTCATTGATGAACATTTGCAATTGCCGTGCCGATATATCGAAATCGGAATCATTGAATCCATATGGAATATTCCATCCCAATGGCCCGAATGTCCTTCGTTCTTGGACGACCGCATGGAAAAATGCCAGACCATAAAGTAATCTGGTAAATGTTTCCATTTGATCTTCGCAGCCATTGTAAAATTCCTCATTTTTAACTGGCTCATTTATATAAGATTTAAGTAGATTATTTTGTAGACCTTTAACATATATTTACGATTTATATATAAATGCACACACACACACATATATATATATTAATCAATATGACATATAGATTTACCAGTTGGTGGTTCATTAGTAATTTTTACACCTTTTTGTAATAACGACACAGGGAATTGATTCGATGGATAACTAGTTAACCATAAACGGAAATCATTGTGCGTATTCAATGAATCTAATCGATCGAAAATCTTCTCTAAACTCGGCATCCACGATGTAGCTAAATGGCAATTCTGTAAGCATACCCAGAGGCCAGCATCCTGTCCCTCTTCAATCATTGCTTGGGCCACCGGTCCTTGACCTTGTCCCAAAGAAATTGAACGAAATCTAATTGATAGATTTACCAAAAAAATGAAATAAAAATTGCTAAAAATGCGAAAACACAACAGCAACACACAGTATATTTTGTAATTGTTCAAACCTGTCGGCCATTTTCTTTTCTTCAGCAAATTTCACTAAAGCCGCCATAGGATCGATGCCCGGTGATAAAATGAAAATAATCGGGCATAGCGAATAGGAATCGTCATATGATAGAGAAATGTCAAATGGTGGTGGTCGTATGAAACGTTCATCCATTTCCAATTTTACGAAAGTGGTCACCGCTTCAATTAGTTTATCTGGCCTTAACATTCTCGTTACGATTAATCGTCTGAAATCTATTTATTAAAAGATTCTAAAATAAATAGCATCGAAACGAAACCAAACCTAAAGTTATTTAAACATTTATCCCATGGCTCAGGCCACACTAATTCCTCATTATAATTATCGTAAATGTATTTCCATTTATTTTGATCTTGTCGAAAACTATCGATTAGCCCATTGAATATTGGCAAATCATCTGCTACACGGCAAATTTCATCCCATGAACTATTTGGCAACCATAATTTGCACGGATTATCAACAGTATTTTCAACATTAACACCACCAGTTAGAAGAAAGAGAAACTCCTTATCATCCAATGTATTCTTCGAAATCATAATTTTCGAGCACAATAAAAACGAGAACAAGAGTTTATCTTTTTCAAATAGCGATCTTGTTATGTTGCTGTACAAATCAAATGTGAATACATTCGTTAAGCTTAGACAACGTTTCTCGATATTTCGAAATTTCTCCGCCCTTTGTATCGATCCAATATATAAATTGATGAACCATTCCAATGAGTACTGATACATTGGATCAACATTTGCCAAATCCGATATGCAATAATATAAAACAGCTGAATAATCAGCGACGCCTTGATATTTCACACGGAATTCCTCTATTGATTTCTCAATTTCTAATGATTTCTCTTGTTTCTCTTTGATTTCTTCGGATAGTAATTTGGAATCGTCTAGAATTTGAATGGCACTTTCATCTTCTAGAATATCACCTTTCGATTCGGAAAGTGTTTTTAGGATTTTCCCTTCGGTCCGTTCTAATGCAGCTTTATTTTCCGCTTTCTGAACAATTAGCTCTTCTTTTAATTGCTGAAGTTCGGGTTTTTCTACAGCCACCACTATACCTGAATGGCATTTTACGAAATAAATATCTAGTTAATACCAAACGAAATAAATCAAATAGGTCGCGTACCAACCTAAAAGTTGGTCTTGTAAACCCTCCAAAGTCAAAGCAAAATTAATGATTGTCACCCGATTGAAAACTTCAGGTAAATAATGCGGATTTCTCAATTTTGAAGTGAGATATAATCTGATGGAACGAATAAAATATATTATTGCATTTTCACGTTGTATTAACCTCGCCGAAAAAAAAAAAAAAAAAAAAAACGCATTTATTTTATTACCGAAAATTCTTATTATATTCAATAACATTTTCCCCAATGGCAATAACTTCTATGCCAGCTTGCGTAAATACTTTCTTAAATAGCAATGGATCAATGGCGGCCTCTATTTCTTCTCCAACACTTTCAATCTGGAATAAGTGGATGATAGATAGAAAAATGTTTTTTTTTTTTTTTCGTTTTTTGTAATCACTATACTCACTAAAACAGGATTGCCAAATTGCACACATTTCTCAATTGTTTTCATGTATGTGGAAAATGTGAATTTCACCACTTCCAAATTGTTAATTTTCTCCATTTTTTTAATCCAATTGCTCGCTTGAGCTTGAGGATCAATAAATAGAGACCATCTTCTCGAATTATCCATAATAATACCTATAATATGTAGGCAAAATTATTTAGTTAGTTAATTCGTTTTCGATGTAATCGTTTACTTTTACCATTTTCAGTTGAGAAATTATCTCTGGGCAGGCCGTTAATGTACCATTGTTGATTTTTTACATCAGATCCCAAAACATTGACCATGTCATAGGTGATTGCACATGGAATATTCAAACTTTTCACATACTTGTGCCAATCGAGAACAATCCTTGATCGAAACATACTATTAAATGGTGATAAATATGAAATGATGCCACAGGATAATAGAATGTCACCCGCCAAACCGTCATATTGTATTTGAAGGGCATTAGCGCTATCCGTCCATCTCGTTTTCTCACCGCCTGCAAATGATTTTGATTTTACTTTTCTTTTTTTTTTTTTGTTTTTTAGATTTTAATAATTACCAAGTCCTCCGATTAATTTTTGCGCTCGAATCAATTTATTATTACACAAATCAACATTGTCTTGCAACTCCTTTTGTTTCATTACGGCATCTTCCAATTTCTCATTCAATTCTGCCAATTGTTTTTCCAATCTTTCCACTTCGTTTCGTTTCGCTGTTAATTTTTCCATCATTTCAGCAAATTCTCTTTCGGCCGCTTCCAATTTCGCCTTTTTTGGACCAACTATTTTATAAACCTTGTCATACATGTCCATTGCTATAATTTAATAATAAAAGCAAAAGTTTTTATTAACTATAACATTTAGAATTAGAAATATCTAAATTATAAATATAATTTTACCGATGATCCATTTACATAATCCTTCTGCTGCACTACTAGCTTTCGCAACTACATTCGGTTTGAAATCTTTATGCGAAAGGTATTCCTTTCGTAATTTCAGCATAATATCCGGCTTAATGTTATCTTTATCGAAATCTTTAAGGGATTGCAGGAAATTGATATCACCGAGCACTCTGAAATAAATCAAATTTTATATGCATAATCACCACATTCATAATTCATAAATTGATAAAAATTGAACTGCACATTTTTACTTTTTACTTGGCCCCCAATAATCTAAAATCATTCTTCCAGTACCGGCTGGATCCGGTACTCTATCAGGTTTCACTCCTTTAATAATACATACAGCTGCCATAACTAATTTAACGGCATCCGGTGGATTCTTCATCGATTTAACTAATGTAATATCGGCCGGTTTTAATGTATCCAGTGCAGCAACGGCCTCATTTAAAATCGGTATCGCTTCAGCCAAATCAGCTTCACATTCCAATTTTAAAGCTTGCGCCGCAGCCGCTTGTTTATTCGCTACTTTTTCATCTTTTCGTACAATAGCCGAAATGTTTTCCACTGTTATCGTTTCCTTTTCAATTGTTTTTAGCATTTCCGTTGCTTTGATGCTCATCTGTTTCAATTCGGGCTGTAATTTTGCTAATGATTTTTGCATTTCACCAATACTAATTGCGGCATGTTGTAATTTCTCTAAGCCGACTAAATAACAATTTTTCGCCGTCATTATTTCATTTTGTTTTCGATTTGTTAACGTTGTAAATGATTTAATTAATTCTAAATATGATGCTGATGTTATATACGTTTTGCGTCCCAATTTCTCATAGAATTCATTCGAATTTTCTGTTGCCTCCAAATGAAAATATTGACAAACCGTCTGATTTGTCAATCAAATAATGTATTAAAAAACAAAAAAAAAAAAGAAAAGTGTGTAAGCGTTAATCGAATCTATCTATCTAAATATAAGAAAAAATCCGTACCACTGAGACTTTTTTTATGTCCTCCGATAAATTCACATCGGTCATCCAACTTTCTGCCACTTGAATTAATGCCTCTTTTGGCCATATTTCGAACCAATTAATCGTACAGCAATTAATAAGAGACGGATATAAACGTAAACGATTCCTGAAAGTCGATCCAACTGGACTGAAACACAAAATGATGTGCAATCGTTCTTTACATCGTTTTGTAAAAAAGAAAAACACTTCCAATGGGCTTATTTCCAAATTTCTTTGGCCACCTAATATATGAAATTATACAATTGAGATAGTAGTGTTGCACTATTATTATTATTATTATTATAGTAATATAAATAGCGCGTGTGACCTTGAGCTGCCAGTCTAACCAAATCTAAAATTTCCTGTTTTTCATCAATCTGATAGATGTTAGGGACCTCTCCTAAATTTAGCAGACAATCAACATCTTGTAGAAAACTCTCTTCCTTTATTTGTCCTTCGCTTATAAGGAACACGCTGTGCTTTCCTTTGCCCCCAGATTCTTTCAATATCTTCTTAATGTCATCCCTCCAATCGTTTATCGTATAATTATTGGTGATTTCCGGTTGGAATAATGTTTGGCCGAAAATTTCACAGGCCAAACGTGTCAATGATTGTCGTCCCGAACCACTAATACCAACCTAAAAATAATGGACAATTAAGTAATAAGCTAAACTCTCAAAAATATCAGCGCATTCACCAATAAACCGCTACCACAATTCATTGATAGAATCCTACAGATCTTCGATAAATGTTCTAAAGCGTATTCAAATAGAATGATATCCATTTTGTTTTTATGCGTTGCATTGTATTCGTCCAGACAGTTTTCACTTAATGTTTGAAAAGCTTCCATCGATGTCACTTCCTCATATTTCCGATCCTCATCGGAGTCTTGATCAAAATATGTTCCAAACATTAAATTTTTTAATTGTCCCTGTTCAACGATACCTATAGCGGATTAGAAATATACGTTTTTCGATTTATAAAATATGTGTTGTAGCATAGAATACACAGTTCTTGCCATCGGAGTTTTTTGGGAAATTATCAAAAACCATATCGAAATACTCTTTGAAATGCTCCTTTAAACATGAACGCAACTTGTTATATATCCAATCCTTATCTTTTTGTTCAATTAGTCTATCGTAGAATATTCGTAGCACTTCATGTACCCAAATTTTACAAAATGTCTTTTTACTTTCAGCCGATTCTTTGCGCAGCATCGCGCAACCTGAAACGAATTGATTCTAATTAATTCATTTCAGAATATATCTCCTAACTAACCTTGTATTAATCGTGAAAAATCCCTTAAATTAAAAACATAATGACTTTTCGATGGGGTTGGTCGTAAATGTTCAATTGCCGATTTAAATATATTTAAACTGGCTGAGACTGTTTGAAGAACAGTTGATATAATTTCAGATGGAAAACCATTATTTTTCCATCCAAGTAGCAGAATGTTACAGTATATTTTCGACATGGTTTCCTCGTTAAATGCATTAATTGAAAATATATTGAAATGATGTAAGAATCGCGGATAAACCTCCTGCCTGCTACCACCTACTAGACCCATTGCACCCAGAAATAGGACATCATGCAAATAAATCGGTTCAGTGTTTTTCAAGTCGTACCAATTTTTGTGATCGAAATATTGCCTAGTAAGTAAAAAAATATACTACTTGTATATTGTTATTATATATATATATATATATATTAAATATGTATTCACCTTAATAATTCTAATGGCGGTTGTGCACCAAATTGTTCCTTATACGGCATATTCACATCGTCAATAAAAAGTACCGATGTCTTTCCTTTCTGTGGACCATAATGGCCACGTTTTCGTTTATTTAATTTCGATATAACTAAATCTTGCGTTTGATTGCATGTAATTTGAACTGTGAATGTTATAAATGCCGATTCGTATTTCTGTTTATTCAGTCTATTCATTAGGATATCTTGAATATAGAAACTTTTACCAGTTCCTGTTGGTCCAATTAGTAGTAATCGTTTTTTATAGCGTATATGTAAATTGACAAGTTCCATATATCTGTAAGATAAATTTTAGATTAATTTATCTTACCCGAGTGTACGATGTACAACTCTCACCTTGCTGTGTCCACTGTCGGTATCAATGCCTGTAGAATATTTTTACATTCATCGATCCTTTCATTTCTTACCGTTTCCGGCCACGATTTCCAGTTACCTTTCATTTTATAATTGTACGCATAATCAAAAAGCAACCCTTCGGCTGGTAAAGCGATTTCCAATTTCTCCATCGATTCCGGATATGGATAATTTTCATTTAAACCACGCCATAAATCTTTATAAAATTCATCAAACATTGTCCTCGAATTCGTATCTAATATTGATGCTAGACCCCAAACCTGTAATTTAAAACATTTTTATTATTTGCTAAATATGTACAAGAGAAATGTACTCCGGCTTGAACGAATGTCGCCTGGATCCAAAGAAGCATATGCTTGAATTCTTCATCTTTCTTTTTGCAATCGGCACAGGCATCGTTTAATAGCATTTCCACAATTGTCATCATGTTCCTCACCAAACTGATCTCTCCCGGATTACAATACTGACAATTCAAAAGTAATAGAGAAAAAACTGTTGTAAAAGATGATGCCCATTTAATTTTAGTAGACGGTACACCTGTGCACAGTTATTTTTAATAAACTTCAAACACGGAGGGACCAACCAATCAAACAAGTCGCTCACATAGGCGCCTTTCCCATCGCCGCCACACCATTCCGGATTACAATTTGGTAACCAGGAATCTATGAATGGTCTCCAACCCAATGATTCTGGTTGCATATAAATCATTCCACATCTGGAAACCTACATTTTTACAATGCTTTTAATTAAGCTATTTTTAGTTAGAAAGTATAGAAGTGGCAATTTACTGTGGCTGGAGAGGCCTGCTCTAAATCCATAACTTCAAATATTAAAGACATACAATTCGTCATGGACATGACTTCGCCCGACATTAAACATAACTTTTTATTATCGTCCAAGGCACTGTTCATGTTTTCTATCCAAACAGCATCAACTGGACCATCAAAAATTAACCATTTTCTGTGAGAGTGTGTTGTTGTTGTTGTTCACATTCAAATGTTAAATAAGTTACTTACAACAATTAATAAATTTGAAATATTTTTACCTATTGGAACTAGTATCTGTAGCAAAGTTTCGAAATCCTGTCGCTACCACACCATCTGTCCATTCATAAGAAACTGGATCAAATTGTCCATATAATTGTCCCATTGTAATTGCTTTCGGATTCAAAATAAGATATTCGACCTCGAGATTACAATCAGTCAGTTAAAATGAAGATTTTTAACTTTTCATCTCACTTTATCCTCATTATATCCTTGTGAATTCATTAATGTTAAACTGTCTGCCAATACTTTTAACGTTGATGTTTTCCCAGCTAATGGATAACCAACAATCATAAATCCATGTCGGACAATCATCATTTCATATGTTTGAATAACTTTGATTAAAAAACCATCTTTCGGTTGAAGATTTCGCTTTTTCGCAGATGAAATCATTGCATTCGTCAATACTGTATAATCGGCTTGTGGTAGAACAATTCCAGGAAATAAATCGGATATAATTCCTAGTGTTAGTTATATATACATCAGTTATTGATAAGACAAATACAGTTTGAAAATCAGTAGATAGATATATAACTACCATCGAACAGGGGTAAATCGTGATTTAAGAATTTCGGTAGATTAACATCTAAAATTGCTCTAAGCAGAAGGATGTCTTCATTTTCATCGGGAAATTTACGTTTATTATTTCCAGCTGCTGATAAAACAGACTTTACTGCTCTCATTCCTAAAACAATATTGATTAGGCATAGTAATTTAAAGTTTGATTATCAATTATCAGATATCGATATAGGTATAAACTAGCCATAATCATAATGATTTTGCGATGATAATTGTTCCGAACACAATCTATAAACAGTTACAATTTTCACTGATAAATTTCTCGCATCTACAAATCCATAAGAATACAAAGAAATTTCTCCAATCATCGCATAATCTGGCACCATCATTGCAACTGTTCTAAATAATACCTAAAAATTAGTAACGGGTTACACAAAGTGATTCATCAATGCAGAAATTCACATGGGACATTATTTACTTTTAAATTATCTGGCAATTCGGATCTGCCCGCATATCCCGGATTCATTGTAATGCAAACATAACAAGTCGGATTCAATGAGATTTCAGTTCCTTCAAAATTGAATTTCGTCATGTTGCCACGTACCGCAAGAACAATTGATAAAATTTGTTGGGCAACAACTGACAGTACTTCGATATCGATACGATTAAATTCATCGAAACAAGCCCAGGCACCGCATGATGCCAAACCTATATATATATATATAGATATATATGCATATAAATTGATTCGTAATTAAGTCTACAGCTCGCGTATTTTCTGTGGCCAAAAATATATGTATACCACTTTACCTTTAAAGAATTTTCCCATCGCTTTATAATCTAAACCATCTGAACAATTAAAGACAACGCATTGCACAGCAATAGCTTTCGCTAAATCTTTGGTAGTTTCGGTTTTGCCTGTACCGGCTGGTCCCTCTGGGGCACCATTCAAATGCAAATGGTATGCACCAATTAGGGTACGATAACATCGATCCGTTAAAGGTGTTATTACTAAACGATCTGTATTACCTATATGTGTGGATATGTGTGTAAATATAAATTAAATTAATAAAAAAGGGCATCGGTTTTTTTACCCAAATATTCATAAGCATATTTGACTGTTGCATTCACTAATCGAACCAATGCTTCTTCTTTATCTAAATAGTAACGCATTTGCGATAGCCATTTGAATTCTCTATCATTTTCTACTTTATTTTTCAATAATTCTTCAACGACATCTTTGGCATGAACATCGATTACTATCAGTGCCTAAATCACAATTAGTTAATAGTATTAACTAATTGAATAGAGTTACACTAGACTATATATAGTCTAGAAGTTCTACAACACACTTTAATTGTTATTCTTGATAAGTTGGTTAATGTAGGATCTCTGATTTGAGATACAATTTCATTCAGTGAAACTTTCAGACTTTCAAAGAAACTTTTTATTGTCAAGCCATTCTCATTGTTTATTGCTTTATGTACATTCGTTGTCCAATGCATTTGCGATACGCATAAAACAATTTGGCCGGGCCACTTTTGTACCTAAATTTTTTTTAGATTTTGCACTATTAAGCAAATTTTGTGCAATTTTTAAGTACTGACCCATTGTGTTCTTTGTAAAGCGAAATAATTTCGGAAACTTTTTAGTATTTGATCACGTACGGATATGATCATTTGATCTTCAACTTGTACAAGCCATTTTTCCACACTACCGCCAGCATCTTTCGTATTTACTTGCGTTTTGAAATCAATTTGTTCGCCTTCTTGACTGTACATTGCCAAAATCTCCAATTTCTCATTAAAATGTAGCTTATCGATTGCTTCAAAGCATTTTTTCAAATGCGGCTGCACTCGTAGCGGATCCTTTGTTTCCGATAGAATTTCCAGCATTTCATCGTTTGACAAGAAAAAGAATCTACATATATATATATATATATATAGACATGTACGAGAAATCGACTAATATAATTAATAGTATATTAATTATGTGTGATGTATGCAGGGGGGCCGTTCGAACCTTGGGAAGAACAATCGCTTCTTTTCCAAATAGGCTGTCACTCCTGAGTTGATTTTTTCCAACAGGTCATTGCAGTGTTGCATCGTTTCTAGTACACCCTCCGTACCAGCAATTTGAAACACTTTTGGATCTCTAATGACTACATCCATATATCGTTTGTACGTATCGTTTACCTACAATAATATTATTGTATTTATAACATATAGAATATGATCACATAATAATATGTGAGGAGTCAAGGTCGCAGAGATCAAAAATCGTCCAAAGAATTACTTCTTTAAAATATACTCCCTCTTCTGGCATTTGTGCGACAATATCTTTCGATGAAAATATCGGCAATAAATATAGCCATTGTGACTGGACTTTGCCCCATTCATCGATTGTACGATTTATTCGAACTAGTTTATCGTAAAAGTTTTTCACTTCCATTTCATATGGTTTAACGAAAATCGATCCTCGCATCGTTAAAGTCTTTAATATGTGATCGTCTAAAACTACCTAGTAAAAAATATCAATAATTAGCAATGCCAAATTAGTATTATTATGATGTATTTATTCTATAACTTGAATATCATCGATTTGTGTTAATATCATAACACCGGTATCTTTAAAAGTGCCAACTTTAAAAATGATCTCATCCCATTCTTTTTGCATTTTCGTTAAATTGCGATAGAGCTCTCGCTCTTTAGTTGCACCAGAACTGAAATCAGTTAGATTATTATATAATATTTAATTTTCTCCAATATCAATCATCTACCTAATGACATCATATTTATCTAAATCAGGCTCCAATCCTAGTAAAGTCATTTTTCTTAATGATGTGCCAGCATTCGGTGTTAAATTAAATCCAGCTATTGCTGACATTTCCTTCCAATGCCTTTTCATTAGCGCATCATTACACATAATCCTCATAATTGTCATTGCTGGTCGAAAATCTTTGATACGTTGTATGGCTAATGCTGTTAATTTTAATGGTGACGGCCAAGCGAAAAGGTCTGGATCATCTACCACACCAAAAAATCGTAGACCACTATCTTCAGTTGCAGTTGCTTGCCTATTATATACGAATACGAATATATTCAAATATTCAATTCATAATTACAAAATAATAACGATACGAACGAATTGCTATTTTTACCTTAATTTCATTCGATAAGTTTTTTGAATTTTTAACAGTTCCTTCATGTATTCATCAATTTTTTGTTCGGCTTCTTCGTAATTTAGAAATTCAAATTGGCCATCGAGCCAAACATTTATCGATCTGAAACGATTTGATGATGATGTGAATTACAAAAAAAAAAAAAGAAAAAAAACATCGAATCATTTAAGAGTATATATTTCAAATGTACCTTTGAATGTTCATACAGACTTTAATTAAATGGAAAAATTGATAGAGCCAATTCTCTACGGATTCAACATTTTGAAATGTCGAAATTGTGTATCCCAAACATTCCTGTTCATTTACAATCCATCGAATTTTCACCCGCAAGTCCCTTAAAACGGCCAAATGGATTTTCAATTGATTCACATATTGACGACAGTTTTCGAAATCATCCATATCGTCAACAATGCCTAATCAACAAATACTTTTATAATATATAAGTACTACTACCACTTCGAGGTACTATACAGTGTAGGTGCATTTGTATTATGCAAATATTTACCCAACATGGGAATCAGTTCATCTAATCTCGTATTAACATATTTAATTATTGCTTGTAGCTTTTCCTCGCATTCAAATTTCAATTGTTCATACATACTCGAATTGATTTCCAATACCGGTTCAATATCTTTCAGCCATTGAACTACAACACTATTTAGATGCATGTGTTGGACGGAAATTGTACCAAAATCGATCATTTTCGTTAAATTGTACAACATTTGCTGGATGCGATCAGTTAAATTATTGAGTTGAACAGTTTTTACCCATAGCATGTGTTTTCCTATAAATATATATATATATATATATTAAATCTGTATAATAGATACCACTACACCCTAAACCTAGTAATACTGATTTAGGGGTTTCCATTCAATTTCAAACCTTGATCCATAAGATCTTTAGTATTCGTTGGTTTGGTTAAAGCATATGTTTTTAAATCTTCAAATTCCTTGCAAATATTATTATTTTCCATCATTTGCATATCGCACAAATCATTGAAAACATTCTCAATGATTATTAGCAGTGATTCTTTTATATTACTAACATAATCGGTTAGATTTAATTGGCCAATAGCGAAATATTCACTGCCAAGCATATTATTTGCTTTTTCAATATATTGTTGGTAGTGCCATATTTGTTCGCAACCGAGCATGAATCTATCTTGTAGATTAAGTGTTGCTAAACTATCGATATTGCCTGTTAAATAAATAAATAGAAGATATATTTCAGATTTTAATTAACAATTTGATATTTAAATACTCCCTACCTAAAATGGTCATGCTCTTATAAATTTCTCCAAAATCATTGGCCAATATTTGAACATAAGCAGCTATAGGCTCATATATTTTGAATATATTCTTGCTTAATTGATCTAGAATTGATTTAATAAAATCCTCCGTTAAATTTATATATAATTGTTTATCCGGATAGTTTTTCTTTTTATAATATTCGAGAACGAGAAAGTTATTTGCACTTTCCACCAATCGCGCAATGAAAATCGTATAAATTGAAATGACATCTTCTGCAGTGGGCTGTAAAACTAAAATCTCTTTGTACTTAATTGACATTTTCAGATATGGAATTAAATCATCTGTGCCAGTAACATAGACAATGTTATTGATTGTACGAATTAGTGCTTGTCCAAAATATACTGATAATAATCCATTGCAAGTTTTTAATATACGATTATATATTGGCCAGCCAACTATATGCCTTGTATTATCAGCTTCGACAATTTCAACAACACGATTATGTAGTCTTTTTAATGTGTTCTCACTCTCTTCGATGTACTTTTTAAAAATTGCATCGATTTCTTTTATATCGTACGATCTCGTTCTTAAATTGGCAATGTTGCAAAGAATATCCGGTAAATTGACAATGCATTCATTAAATACTTGATTAACTATTCGATGATGGAGCAGGAATTTCGAGAGCAACAATTCTCTAGTCAAAAGATAATTCTCATAATTATGAGTTTTGCCTAAATATTTCAATGGAGCAATTGTGAATCGACATTCATTAGCAGATGATGATGATGATGATGAACTACACAAGATTTTCAAATTAATTCCAGCCGTGTGCGTCACATGTTCGAAATGCTCTTTTGCCTCAATCATGATTGTATTAATTATTTGCGAATATCTTTTTGCCAACATTTTAGAACGAATCTGAAAATTGGCGTCATGTGTAATTTCTACAATTAAAGTTATATTTATACATCTCTAGTTACTTTTTTCCTAATTATTGACTCTTGAAATTTGGACATTTTCGTTATTGGACATTCGTCAGTTCGAGCTCGTAACTTTTGCTTTCTATCATCGAATTTTGGTATTTCCGCATATAATGGTGGTGGCGTCACTCGTTTTGGATAGACATTCAATAATTTCGTTCGCTTGCAATATTCCGATTGAAATAATCGTAATGATTCCTGACGTTGTTTACTGATTCGAAATCGAGCCATCATTTCCTCACTTAGTTCAGTTGCTATTAAATCAGTAATGGAAAAGTCTTTTGCTTCTTTTCGAATATTTAATTTACATTTTCTTATTTCACTATTTGCGGTTGCATTTGATTTACTCATTTTACGTATAATATCTATTTATTTATTTTATAATTAAAACTCGTGTACCTCAATTAAAAATGCGCAAAAATATTCATATATATTAATAATGATGAATAAAATATGGGAAATGATTAATTATATTGGGCCGCGTCAAATTGACATTTCATTTAGCAACGTTTTTACTGTAAATATACAGAAAATTTAAAAAAAAAATATAATTATAAAATGTGGAATCCCAGTCAAGATTTTTAATTGGTAATTTCCAATTGCTATGTCGGCAAATAATCAGCAAATTAGCAAAAATAAAGGAATTAATGTGAATATTAATAGCGACAATTCTCTTCATGAGACCGACAATTCCGGTAATGTTGTGCCCTATAAACTGACCTTAATTGATTTGATTCGATAATATCTCTACATACATTCTCAGAATCCGAAACGGCTAGATGGCGATCACCTAGTAATTTAAAAGAAGAAGTTCAAACCATAATTGATATAATGGGACCTCAACTCTCCCCTAATTTCAATTATAATAATAATAATAATAATACGAGTAGCGATGCCGATAATGAAGAATCGATTTTTTCCAATTCGAAATTTTCATCGGTAATTTAATGCTATGTGCAATATGCGAATATTTCGCCTCGCAAAAACTCTTCGATTTCCATACTTTTCTAGTATCATTTTTAATAGATAAAATGCAAAGATAATTGTAATTCTGAATTAAAAACAAATCCACCATTAACAAGTTGTTGTTCGTTATCGAAAGATGATGATGATGATAATGATAATGAAACTGCGTGCAGTCGACCATCGACTGTGATAGCCGAATTGAATACAACAGCAAGAACATCTAACGATAGTAATTGCAATATTAATTTAATGGATCTAAAAGAGAATAGTGCTTTTCGATTGTCTTCAACTAATGATGTTCAATATATTTGCCCTCCACCATTATTTCCAGCAAATATTGATATCAGTTCCGAGTGCATTTGCCCCCAAATGGCGACCATGTTACAAAACAATGTAATGCCGTCATCGGAACTTAAAGGAATTAATCAAAAAGGTATATATATATATATATATATACAAATAATAATTCCCATCTGATGTTTGATACATAAAATAAACAAACAGATGTTATCGCAATTGAGTAACCTAGCTAATAGTCTAGTTCCAGGTGGAACATACAAAAGTGCCACTCGGACAATGTCGAATACGTAATTCTAAAATGCCTTTATTTTTACAGGCCAATTTATAAACAAAAACTCAAAATTATTCAGTTGGATAAAAGGAATTGCATCGTATAAATATTTAGGGCACGATATTGATAGTCGTGATTGTAATGAATTTTATAAAATGAATATAAAGCGGCGTAGGGGAGATGAACAAAGTCTACCACGAGTATAGATAAATATAAAAAAAAGGCCTATTTTCTATGAGGCTGCAATGTGAAAATCTCCGAGACTTTTTTGTGACTAAATTATTTTGGTGATTCAAATAAAATTCACTTACAGCTCATCAACTAAATAATGTATTTTAACATCGTAGTTTAGAAAATAGGCCGATTTTAACGAGTCTCTTATCTCTCACAAAACCTTTTTTTTGTTTTTTTGTTTTTTTGTCTATGTTCTCTCTAGAGGGTGGTCTTCGAGCTAGTTCCAGGCATTCCGACAACAAAGAAATTGTTAAATCATCACACATGCAAATGTGCATCGACATTGTCAATGAAAAACCATCAACGCCACTGCTGCTGCACATCGATTAAACAAAAGAAAAACAAAAACAATGAAAAAATACAAGAAACTAATAATAATAATAATAATAAAAGTGATTGTTGTAAACAATCGTGTGCCGTCGAAGAAAAGGAACTTATTTACCCTTTGGATTCAAGTTATTTAAGAAAGCCAGTAGAAGAGACAACTTATTGTGATAATACAAAAGGAAAAACTAGAGTGGATGTTTATTATTTTGACCATGGCAATTTCTCGTGAGAACAAGAGGACGGGGGGTGCTCCCATGTAATATAAATTGATTTGTGTTGATCTAATTTTAGACATTACAAAACAACTGATGCGCCGCCAATACTTTTAACTGAGGATCTTGCTGGCAAAATTGATAAACATACAACAAGATTTTGGGCGGAAATCTTTGGAACAATTCATGTTGGATTCTCATTTGTCACTTCGTTTATTTTGCAGTTTTTCAGGTGTTGTTGACAATCATCAACGATATATATATATATATATATATAAAATTAAATCTGGATTAAATTCTGGACAACCCAAAGTCCACAATTAATAAATATAAATTATCTCTGCCTATTTCAGATTTCTACTTTATAGCATATGCCGCCCATTGACAATTGGCCTACTTCAATTAGCATCCGATTATTTATTCAAACCATTATTAGCCACTTTATTTAATGGTATTATACAGCCTGTATTAATATTCATTTTTAACATAGCCACATCGGTAAGAGATCTTTGCGATCCAATTGCTGAAGGCATCGGCTATTTTTTAAGAGAGATAGCTGCAGTATTGAGAGCAATTAGATTAGTTGATGTAAATAAATGCAATGAAACTGCAGATCAATGTGAAAATGTAAAGAGAATAGAGAAGAAAAAGGCTAAAATAATATGTTAAAGTCATGGAAATAAAAAACGAAGAGAAAGTTTTTTTTTTTTTTTTTGTTATTGTTATTTTATTAATATTTACAAATGTTTTATAACTTTTATGTAATATACACATGCATATAATGATAATACTTGTCTACTAGAAATTGATAATTTACATTATACTGTTCTTGTTTTGAACTACGTATAGTGGTCTACGCCATACTCGATTTATCGGTTATCTGGTGGATAAATAAGCATTAAAAAATATAAATTTTAAATTAAATCCAATTCCTCTTGGAATCCAATTCTATATAATTAACAAAGTATCTTATTGAATATGTGCGTGTGCATCATTGAAGGCGATGATCGAAATACATTACGCTGATGACAATAGAGGGCGACACTTTGTTTCGCCCATTCCAATTCGCCATTGTTTTAAACAGGTGCATGTTTAAAATTTAATATATTTCGTATGAGGTAAACAGTAGATATATATGTACAATATGTAAATAGTAACAGAAAACTTCTTTCATTTTTATTAGAGAAATATTATTTCAACAAAACCTACATAATATCTTTTTAGAAATAAATGAATTAAAGTTGCTAATTAAAGTGCAATTTTATTTCCCCTTTTAATAGCCTTGATAGAATTGATAATTTTTTATTAGCTATAAATGGTTAACAAAAAATAATAATAATAATAAATGCTTTAGCTTTAAATCCAGTCCCTTTTTGCATATTCTGTAATTAACCAAATATATTTCTTTTTGTGAGCCTCGTTCAATTCTATAGTTGTTTTCTTGAAATCTTCTTTTTTGAAATTCGCATCGCCACTATCCCATTCCGATTTTCCTTTTTCCAATAATATGGGACGTGTATGGAATAGTGCATGTTTAAATTGACTATTACGTGCACCATCTTTTAATTCATTTAGAAATCCAGCATAAGGAAACATTGTCGTGTCGACATTTAATCGTTTCAAATTCTCAATAAATTCATTCCAATAATAATCAATTAAATTGTCCATATTCGTTCGAATTACATTTAAAGCAACTGATGTTGATAAAAAGAAAACAACATCTAATGCTATTGATCCATAACATGGAATTTGTAAATCTAGAATCATTAGCTTATCTGGTTGTTGTTTATCAGCGGCATCATCATATTTAAGCATCATATTATTCACCCAGAAATCATTATGTGAAATTGAACCCCACGGCTCTTTTGTAATTGATTCATCGATAAATGCATTAGATTGTGCCGCACGATTTTCAATCCGTTCAATGTACGGCACAATTTCTGGCCAATGTTTGATTTGTCGAAAAATATCGGTGTACGCTTCCACATGCATATGTCCAATTGTTGACATGTCGATATTCGGTAAGTACGGTCGTATCTTTTCATTGAACAGTGATTGATCTTTCAATTTGAGAGCAATCGGAATTGCATGAAATGATGCTAATTTTTTTAATATAAATTTCGATGTTTTCAAATCGAATCCCCGATGGCGATCGCCCACTTTGTATCCTGTAAGAAATGCAGTATAATAAAGAAAATAAGGAAAATCTACGGGCACCATATGATGACCACATACTACACCTTACCCAATGTTGATAAATTCTCAGTTAGCATTATACCATTTTCATCAACAACATCACTATTATTTGGATCTAAATTAATTCGAGCTCCATAAAACTTTTGAAAATAATCAATTTCCTTTTTGATTCCATTTTCTTTTAAGAAATTTCTTAGTGTCGGAATTACAGTTGTGTACCATCCAATTTCCGCTTTAAATGTCACTTGTACATTGAAAATATCTTGGGTCGGTTGATTTGGTGGTATACATTTTCCTATTGCATTATACTCTACCACTTTTCCATTCTTCTTATTATTTTTCACTTTAAAATCGACTTTATACATTACACTACCATAATTTTCACCTGGCGGCAATAATGGAGCAACAGTTTGTTCAATTAATTCACCATCGATTGTGTCCTTAATTAATTCGTCTAATTTGATGATTTTTTTTAATTGAGGAGGTGCCATGGTCTAATCAGAAACTGAACAATCTGAATTCTAATGTCAAGAAGAATATTCTACTACGTACTGACTGGCTAAAATAAAATTGATGTATTTATTGTTTAAACAAGCAAATATAATTGGCATGATAACGGAAATTGTTACAATCTATTTGAGAAACTAATTTGTCTCCGGTCAAAGATTATAAAATTTTGTAATTTTTATTTATTTATTTATTTATTTATACACAAATTAACGAATAAAGCAATAAAATACTATACTATACTATACTATACTATATATATATATATATATATATAATACCCCCCCCCATTCCCCTCATAATTAAATGAACTGCACGAATCCGAAAAGCAAAAATTGTCATTTTGTGCAGTTTGTAATCTTGGAAATTTTACCATTGCGAAGATAGACTTTGCGATGTTGGGCACGGAAAATCTGCATGGATGGATGGAGTTATCTTATACTATACAAAATCTATTACGTATAGATACAATAAATGGAATGTAAATGATACTTTTGAGATAAACATAACAAATATGTAATAAATTTTCTAAAATAGTGTGATAATAATTCTTATCAGATTGTTATGATCTGTACAAGTGGAATTAAATTCATTTCACGGAGATGAGTCTTTAAAAATTACAAAAGTGTTTCAAGGTTATCAAGGTGGATGACTATAATTGCTAGAGAAAGGCAATAAAGAAGTACCTAGGTACGTATACGTTTTTATCTAGCATCAACATCAGTTTCTCGGAACTAGAATAATTTACACAAATTGTTTGTGATTATGGTAAATTTTATTATATTTGATAATCAGTTACATCGTTATTTAACAATTGTTAATTGAAATTTAATAATTGCCTTCTTTTCTTTCTTTTGGGTTGTTTTTTTTTTTTTTTTTTTTGTTAAAAGGTGACACGCCAACATCAGTATAATTATTTCACGGGAATCGCAATTATTTTTTTCTCCAAAAAAACTATACGAATCATTTTGAACATTTCCGCTTATCATTTTCACATTAATAATACAAACATACATATATGTTTTTAATAGTAAGTATACCTATAAAATAGTACTAGTAATATACAAAATTGAATATGTATGTGAAGAGTATCCATATTATTTATTTCAAGGTTGATGTGTGAAATAATACCAGCTCAGCACTCTAGACGGAAACTCGACCCGCTTAAAAATCATTTTAATCTATCAAGTATATGCCACTCCTACTCTTATTATATCAGTGCAAAATATATTCGAAAGTATATAGATAAGTGAATAGTAGAACTAGCAAAACCCATCAAATTTTTAGTTTAGTACCGATTTACTATGTAATTTACATATTAATGTATATATAGCTCTTTTCATTAATATTCTTCTAGATTCCATCATCATCCATTAAAATGTCGACGTCGTCATCTGCACCAATGATCGATTACACAATCAAAGATTTGGATAAAGTAATCAAAATTGATACTGGCCACAGTACGATAAAAAATATCAAAACATCCCGTTTAACTGCTCCAGGGGAAAACTATTTAAGCCTAGTACTTCGTGTGGAAATCGACATTGAAAATAAGAAAGATGGAACAATTGAAAAAAAAGACATTGTTGCCAAACGTGTACCGTTAGGTGATCGAGAATTCATCCATATGAATATACATGTTATGTATAACGAGATAAGATGGTACACGGAAATTGCCTCATTACTAATTGATTTTTCAAGGGAATATGGAATTGAATGTAGTCAATTATATCCAAAGTATTGTGGATCCAGATTGAGTTTGGATCCGTCAAATGATAAAGCTGATAAAGATTCACTATTGCTTGTAGAAAATTTAAATCCCGAAGGTAATGTTTTACTATTGAAATTTATCAATTTCATCTATTATAATATAGAGTTTTCTTTTCGACCATATATGCAGGATATAGAAATGATGATAGATTCATTGGCAGCGATTTCATCACATGTAAAACGATATTGAAGGATCTAGCATTATTTCATGCTATTCCATTGGCAATGAAATTTAATCAACCAGCTAAATTTAAAATTGTTAAAGATTATCTAGCCAGTTGTCTTCCAGAGAAACCATTTCATGATAGTAAAGAAGATGGTAACGCCAATAAACATCACAAAAAACATGCCGA
Organism: Platypus cylindrus; assembly: GCA_949748235.1. Classification (NCBI taxonomy): domain Eukaryota; kingdom Metazoa; phylum Arthropoda; class Insecta; order Coleoptera; family Curculionidae; genus Platypus; species Platypus cylindrus. The sequence continues at coordinate 11,846,554 of OX456494.1, forward strand.
ATTACTATTGAAACAAATAGAAAATATGCCAGAATGCGCTCCGCATATCGGCAAATTGAAACCGATAATAATTAAACCCACATTTGGATCTGAAGATTGGACCAAAGATGGCCCTGAGCCATGGTCGACAATAATTCATTCTGATTTTTGGGTAAACAATATTTTGGTAAAACCTGGAATCGAAGGACAAGAACCTTTAATAAAATTTGTCGATTTTCAAGTATGTCGTTATAATTCTTTTGCGGCCGATTTAATTTTCTTTTTATTAACAAGTGCCCAAAATGATATACAAAAAAACCAATTGGATGATCTTTTAAAGTAAGTAAATATAAATAGCGCATATATATTTTAATTGGCAGTTATATCTGTACCTACACCTCCACATACACATACACATAGTAGTCTATATTGAATTGTTAATTCATACATAAGTACTATAATAGTTTATCCAGGTGTTGTAAATCACTTGCAGGATTTACTATGAAGAATTTGTCGATTTGCTCCAGAGGTTTAAGCTAGACATCAAACTAACTTACGATCAGTATTTATCAGAAATTGGAAGAGTACTAAAACTAACGGAACTCGGTCACGCACTGCATTTTAATGTCATAATTTTGGCAGAGAGAAATTCAAAAGTTGATGTTGCTATTCATGATGTAAACCCCATGGACCTCATGAATGAAATGATTGAAAATTTAAATGAAAAACAAAAGGAGAGAATTATTCTTGTAATAGATCAAGTTGTTAAAAGAAACTGGATATAAAAAGATGGTTTTTAATGTGTGTACAATTCATATATAATATATGAATTTATGTCTTGATAGTTTTACTAAATAAAAGGATACAAAATAATGAATTATAACAAATGCCTAAGCACTTTGATTGATATAGTTGTAATGTAAGTGCCACTTTACCGGTTTATCATTATAATTAAGTATTTATTTAATTAAAATGAAAAATTGTATTGTATTTCTATTTGTTATTCATTTTTAACGGAAATAAGTGCCTTTCATTAGATTTTAATCGCCGCACTTTTTTTTTAAACTTTGCTATCAAAATGAAGATATCATTTTTATTTAGGGTCCCATTTACTATTACTATTACTAGTAAAAAAAACTATTTATTATCTATATTTAAATATGTTTATTATTTCTTATCATTTATTGTATTTAAAAATGCTTTATTTGATAACACATTAATGCATGATACTGTATTTCTCTAATGGCATACTTTCCTCAATTAATTTTTGATGGACATCGCTCAAAGCCTTAAAAAAAAACAATATAAATAAAATCAAATGAAATGAAATGAAATGAAAAACAATCAGATCTCACCTTGAAATATTTAACAGTTTTAACTTTTAATTCTAATGTAGCATCCTCATCGCAAATAATAAGAGTGTTGGGATGTTGTTGAAATGCTGATACAGTCCACATATGATTGACGCCCTCCTCAATTGCTTTGTAAAGGGCAAATGATTTATGTGAGCCAGTAATTAAAATCATAACTTCTTTCGCATCCATAACAGTACCAACACCAACTGTTAAGGCCTGTTTCGGTACTTTTGTAATATCATTACCAAAGAATCGAGCATTTGCCTCTAATGTATCATACGCTAATGATTTTACTCTTGTTCTTGACACTAATGAGGATCCCGGCTCGTTAAATGCAATATGACCGTCTGGACCGATACCTGTACCATAATTATACATACATATATGTATTTGCAATTAATTAATATCAATATAGAAGTAGGTAGATAGGTATATATTTATATTGGCAGGAATAACTAGGTATATATTCTACCTCCGATAAATAATTCTATTCCACCAGATTTAGCAATTTCTTCTTCATAACTTTTACATTCCTCTGCCAAATCCGGAGCATTTCCATTTAAAATATGCACATTTTTTGGATCAATATCAATATGTTTAAAGAAATTATTAAACATATAATAGTGATAACTTTCAGGATGATCTCTTGGCAAATTTACCTACGAAAATAATACGGGATTAACATAAAAAATTTTGATGAAAATTGAAATTTGCTTGATCGACTTACATATTCATCCATGTTGAATGTTTTTACATATTTAAAAGAAACTTTTCCGGCTTTGTAGAATTCAATTAACTTTTGATACATTCCATATGGGGTGCTTCCTATAAATGTATATTATTCTCATTTTGTCATCGCATCTACATTATCTAGATATATAATTTACTTTTACTTACCAGTTGGTAATCCAAGAACGAAATATTTATTAACATCAGGTTGAAATTGATTAATTCTTTTCATAACATATTTAGCTGCCCATTCTGCTACTTTATTGGAATTTTCTAATATTATCAACCTCATTTTTTTTAATATTAACTAAATTACTATCTATGTATGTAAGTATATATGAGATACGGATGATCACTTAATAATTTCACTTATCTGAAAGCTGAAAGTGAAAACTAATTGTTTTTCTTTTTATAATCGATGTTTTATCGTTGGTTTATTGACCTAGTCTAGTTTAAAAGAGGAGGTACATTACATTACATTAAATGTGATGTGATCTGAATAAGAAATATTTTATGTATTCGTGATTGTTAAGTTTTATGTAAACCAAAAAAAAATATGAATTATTTGATATTATCTTATCATCGCAAATATTTCAAGAATATAATTTAAATATATTTGAATATCGAAATTTAAAAATTGTTCACTACCGTTACACTCTAACCTCAAATTTTAATGTTTTTGTTCGGCGAGTTTTTGTCGAATCGTACGATTTGGTTTGGTATTATTTATATATATTATTAATATGATTTATTAATGATTTTATGATATTATTGATAATAATACCATTATAATAATTTGTTATAATTTTAAATTTTAATTTTTTTAACCCTATTAAATATCCAAATTCACCGCCGAATATCAACATTTTTTTACTTATTTCGTTTCTTTTATTTATGCAACATATATTTTACAGAGTAAATTTACAGAGAAGAGAACAGCATATCATTCATTATGATAAATAGATATGTATATTTTTGATTCAAAATATAAAGCTTAATAGTAATAATGAGTATAAATCGAATCTATTGGTAACTATAACGTACACTACATCAATATAAATGGTAGGTATAGAAAAAAAAATGCTTAGTCGTACTAATCAAAATGCCATCTTAAAACTTTCATTAATATTATGATTATTGTTATTATCATTAATCTTTTCATTTGATAAATCGCCATCTGCCAGAAATGTTGCATTGTTTAGATATGTAATAGTTGTACTATCGTGAATATTTTTAAATTTCAAATCATCTTCATCATATTCGTATTCGACATGTTCTTCAGATAGAGAACTATTCTTTTCAATTTCTGTGTTGCCGCCTGTTGTATAATTTTTTAAATTAATTGCTCGCTTATACGGATATTCACTTTCATAATAATAATAATAATCATGCTCCTTGAAATGCTTTGGCAAATCAAAGTCAACCGATGGTTTCTTATCAAAATTTAATCTGTATTCTTTTTTTCTTTCAACTTTGTCCTTGCCTCCCCATACTAGAAAATAATCGGTACTGTCATATACTGATGTTGTTGTTGTTACTGTTGAATCACTTATTAAAGCTTCACGTCTTATTCTATTATTATTATTATCAGGAATGCTATCTGAGAATATAATATCTTTATATGTCTTATTGTATTTCTCTTGCAAATCAACCACAAAGCGTTTTTTAAGGAGTTGCAAACATCTAGATAAGATAGAAAAAAAAAAAAAAAAGGATTATTACGAAATTCCTTCATTTTCAAATGTTTAAATTCAAACATACAGTCTGTAATTAGGAGATTTCCTATAATTCATGTTGTCCCAGCTAATTCTATGCGCCACATGTATAATAAATACATCTGATAAAACAATAAATTCATAATCATTCGCTTCGAGTTCCATAATATGTGAAACGCGATTCCATCCGAAACCTAGAAATCGTTCATCATATTTTACGACACTATTTTTTACAACAACATAAGGCTCATAGTCAACTTTCCATTTGACCTATGTACAAGAAAAATAATTTTATGTGAAAATCGTGCGTGAATATACAGAATCATCATTATCGTTTACCCGATATGGTTCAAATTCGTTTCGCCATTTATCGTAATTTGTCGGTCCGTGACCAGCTGTCCAATATTCAGATAAGAATGGACGTATTTCGTTATTGTCAAGTGAGTCGATCAGTTCAATTTTGTTCGTTGGTATTTTTTTTATGTTTGCATTTTTTGCCTCAAATGCTGGTACAATTAGAGCCTAAAATATATTATTATAATCATTTCTTCAATATTTTAATGATTGTCGTTCAATTAATTTGCACTGCATATATATATATATATATATATAGGATAGGCATACTTTCTTATTTAAATCACCACCCATACTTTTGATATTGTCTTTCAAAATTTCATACAAGTTTTTCATAGGAATAAAATCAATGTCGACCAAAAACACAAATGGTGTATTAACATTATTTAAACCAATGTTTCTCAGAATATTTATAGGATAAATATCCTAAAATTAGGAATGTATCATATTTATTTCATTATTATTATTATTATTATTTAATTCTTACTCCATCTTGAAAAACACCATGATACATTATATTTTTACGATCCTTTAATGATTCAGAATTTGAAATGAAATGGATTAATTTCATTAATTCGGCATCGCTTGTATAAAATGTAAAACTAATTGGTCCCGTCCAACTATTCGCAATTTCTTCTATTAGATAATATCGATCATACGATAAATGTGTGACATATGTAACATCATAATCCATTGAAAAATAATTGTATTCGCGAAAAAATAAGAATGTACGATAATATTCGTTTGGTTTTTTATTTAATTTTCCACAATAACTGGTCGCCATTGGCTAAAAACGTTAAATGTTGAAATTCAAAAAAAAAAAAAAAAAAAAAAAAAAAAAAAAAACGATAAATAAAATATAAATACTTTTGACACGATTTGATTTTTATTTTCACACAATTGTGGCCATCTTCTGAACAAATTCCCGTTAAGTTCGAATATTCCATTTGCTAAACCTTTGAATTTCTCACCATCTTTTGTTAACACATCGTATTTTTTTGGTGAATTCCAATGAACTATCTATCAGTGTATGTCGCGACACATTTATTTTACTATCTATCATATTATACATATATAATCTTACCATTGGTTTATATTTCGAATAACAATTACTACTTAAAGAATAATCACTCATTTGTGTATTCCAAAAACATGGTAATTTATAAAGGATCTCGGGCATCTCAACGAAAAATGCATTTATTATATCCTGATCGCCTAAACTACAAATCATTCGATTTCATTAATTTCTAACGAATAATATTGTAGATTATAAAAGTAAAAGTGTAGAAAACCAAATCAAACCTTGTATCTCCATAAATCAGTGATAATCTTTTTGTTAGATTAATCCAAAGCGATTGCCAGTTTAAGTCATTTAATTTTTCCAAATCATAAAGCATAACACCAGAATTGAATCTATAAAATAAATATAGTATGTATAGATATGTAGAATAGAAAAATTTGTATTATTTTCTAAATTACCCTTTTTCCAATGCTGGCCATGGACGTGATTTTCCCAGTTTTCCCAAATAGTATTCGCTTTGATTTTCAACAATACCAATAGCCTATTATTAATTAATAGTATTTGTTTTTTGTTTTTTTTAAATTGTTTTCTAGCTATTTCCACGCGAAATGTACCTGCTTGTTATTGAATTCATCAAAAACTTTCCACAATAAATATAAATCTCCATAAATTATCAGATCAGTATCCAAAATCAATAGTTTCTTCGTTATATTCGCTTTTATTATCTTGGGGAAGACTAATTTCAAAAGACCGTAATTACCAGAATAATGATGATTTGGCACCCATTTGACTTCATGTAACCAATTTTTTATATTATAAAATGTTGCATTAACTAAAATTGATTAAATCATTTAATATTTATCAACTTTCCGGCCTAATTACACATAAACAACTCTATAGTATCATCCATTCATTTTAGTATATGAATATTGTGAGGCAGAAAAAGACTGTAAATTTATAAAATGATCGCGCCTTAACTTTTAATTATAGTTAATTTAATTGTATCGTGTTACAGACAAATTGCATTGCATACGGTCCAATAATAAAATTAAAGCTAATTTCTGAACCGTTGAGCTTGATTTTTATTATCAAACAAAACAAATTCATCTACCAGATGGAGATTTTGTTTCGTCAACATTCTAAAACATTTTATTATTATTACCTTGTGGTATTTGCCATGTATCAAACAACAATTTAAGGACATGTTCTGATTCATCATCAACTACTAAATGAAAATGAATTGGGTTCGATCTTGTTAAAAATAAACTTTTCAATAAAGCATGGAAATGTACATTCGAGTTAGAACCAGATGTTACGATGCCTATATGAATTTGTTCGCAATAATTACGAAACTGAAATTTGGGAAACTTTATCTCTGACATTTCAGCACTTTTTGTATTATATAAATTCGTAACGAATTTCGGTGTAGATTTAGGACGTGGATCTATAATAGTCCATATAAGAAATGCAGAAATATTAATTGTTATTCAATTACCTAGTTAAACTACTTAAGTTATACTTACTTGTTAAATTATTCGTATTAATAAAAAACCAAATAAATATTAAAATAAATATGAACATAACAATTAGCCATGATCGAAAAAATGTACAAAAAACCCCATTTCGCCGTATAAACAGAATGTTAAATGATTTAATTTTTATTTAATGAAAATGTAGCGCGAAAAACAAAAAAATGTACCAAATACGTAAGAATTTATAGAGATAAATTCTCTGAGAGTTTTGATAATTTGTGACAAACAGAAGCCTTATTATTAAACAAATTGGATAAATGAATATACAAAAGGATTAATTCAACAGTCAATTGCCGAGTTATTGTTAATATAACTATATTGAAAGTATGCATTGTAATATTTTATTATGAAAGTAAAAGTAAATAAGTTATGATATGAAAATGGAATGTAAACATTTTGTGCGGTTATTAAATTTTTATTATGGAATGGAATGGATTATTATTATTAACTATTTGTCAAATGGGTTAAAATATAATTGACATATAATAACTAGTGAAGGGACAGTCGGGAACTGGACAAGGACGATAAATTCATAATTTAAATTTTAAATCTCAAAATGAAGATGGCGCTGGCGCTCTCAATTTTTAGAGAGAGAAAACGAAAGCTGCAGACAGTGTTGCTTAAAAATCTAGAGAGCGCCTGCGCAGTCTTTATTATGAGATTTAAGATAAATGTGTGCTTGCCCTATCGAACCAAAGTAATGCCATCTCATCTCAAAATTCTCAAATCTCCAGACATGTCTTGTCAATGACAATAAAGACATGAGTGACATGACAACTTGTCATGAATGAAATCGATACAACTTTACCATCTCGATTTTGTAGTTTTTGTTTTTTTTAATTCCAGTTTTTCACACGTCACATCGTATAGCGGAAACTTGGAAGTTAAAGTTTATTAGTTTTCCATTTAATATTAATAAGTTTAATACAGTATAATGGCAACTCTACGCCAAAGGCAAAAAGGTAATTATAATTAAAAAAGAAACACTAAAGTCTCTTGATTAATATCAGTAAATAAATTTATTCATTTTTTAAGAATCTATCATACAAATGATAAATTTAAATCAGCCAGTTGCAAAATCTGGAACTACGGAAGCTTCTTGGAAAATTTTAGTATTTGATAAGATTGGCCAGGATATAATATCACCATTAATTTCTGTAAAAGAGTTACGTGAACAGGGTGTTACATTGTTTGTGTGAGTTTTGATTAAAGACCGATAAATTCGATACAACAAATAGAAAAATTGTAGTCAATTACATTCCGATCGTGATCGAATACCCGAAGTGCCTGTGATATATTTCTGTATCCCAAGTGATGATAATTTGAATAGAATTAAGCAAGATCTCCAAAGAGGCATTTATGATATATATCATTTGAATTTTATTCAGCCAATTCCCAGACAGAAATTAGAAGGTTTAGCAGCAGCAGCTCTCGAAACCAATTGTGTGGGAAGTATTCACAAGGTAAAATCCTCTTCTATTTGTTTGTTTTTTTTTTCCGTTTCTGTTGATTTTTATAGAAGAAAATTTTACAGCTTTATGATCAACATGTGAATTTTATCTCTTTAGAAGAAGATATGTTTATTTTGAGACATCAGAATACTGATAATATGTCATATTATGGTGGGTAATTTTAAAAGGCAATTCCTACATATGTACATTCTACTAATTTTTTTCTAATTAATATTCTAGATATAAATAAAGGAAATATTAATGATAGTGAAATGAGTGATATAATGAACAAAATGGTGGATAGTTTATTTTCAGTTTTTGTAACCGCAGGTATGATGAGATAGAATTGCCATTGTTTTTAAATTTAACCTTTTAATTATGGAATTATTGGAACATAAGTATGTATTTAAATTATAAGGTACAGTACCAATTATAAGAAGTCCGAAAGGCAATGCGGCTGAAATGGTAGCACAGAAATTGGATAAAAAACTAAAGGAGAACATATTTGATACTAGAAACAACCTTTTTTCGGGTGAAACACATACAGGAAATTTCAATTTTCATCGACCATTGCTAATTATATTGGATAGAAATGTTGATGTGGCCATTCCATTACATCATACATGGACTTATCAAGCTTTAGCTCATGATTTATTGGAATTGACACTTAACAGGGTTATTATAGAGGATCCTATTCCGAAGGGTGGTAGGAAAAGTTATCACTATTAACATCATGGGTGTGGTTTCGTTGAAATCGTCCGACAGCAAAGATAAAAAAAAGCTCATCAAAAAATCATATTGTTGATGAATTGTTATCCATTCGAACGATTCATCGAAATGCCACTTGAAAACATCCAAAATGATTAGAAAAATAAACACTTTTCTCTATTAATGTCTACAATATTTTAATCTAAAGGTGTACGAGCTAAACATAAGCCATGCGAATTGGATAGCAAAGATAAATTTTGGACAAGTCACAAAGGATCACCATTTCCAAATGTTGCTGAAGCTATTCAGGAAGAACTGGAACAGTATCGTTTATCAGAGGAAGAAGTCAACAAATTGAAGTCATCAATGGGTATTGATAATGATAATGAGGTAGCTGTTTCAATGGTTAGCGATAATACTGCAAAAATTACATCAGCTGTACATTCTCTACCGCAACTACTTGAAAAGAAACGATTAATTGATATGCACACTTCTCTAGCTACAGGTACGCATTCATCGTATCGTATTTTACATAACTAGTTATTAAATCTGTAAGAGCATGTAATAAATATTTCGAATCGAAATAGAATTTTACAAAAAAAAAAAAAAAAACTAGTATTGCAATTAAATTAAATGTAATAGATTCTGTAGGTCACATTTTTATATCTATTTTGTAGTAATACTGAATAGCATAAAATCAAGAAAACTCGATACGTTTTTTGAATTGGAAGAGAAAATAATGAGCAAAACAATGCAATTAGAAAAACCTTTATTGGATTTAATTTGTGATCCAGCTGCTGGTAATGCAGACGACAAAATGAGATTGTTTATTATTTATTATATATGCACAAATCATTTAACGGAAATGGATTTACAGAAATTTGAAAATTCGCTATTAGAAGCCGGTTGCGATTTAAGTGCATTGGCATATATAAAACGATGGAAGTAAATGTGTACAAAAAAAGAGTTTGAAAACAAAAAAAAAAAAGGAAAATTTCAATTTTGTAGAAATTTGGGTAAATTGACAAGTACAATTTCATTAAATCAATATGAAGGTGCCGGAACAAAAACTGTCAGTATGTTTTCAAAATTGGTTAGTCAAGGATCCAGTTTTGTTATGGAGGGTGTGAAAAATTTAGTTGTGAAACGCCATGTAATTTATTCAATTCTATTCTATAGTATCTGTTTTATCCGACATTTTTTTATATAGAATTTACCTATAACAAAGATCGTCGATAATTTAATGGAATCAAAGAATAGCCAAGAAGTAGAGGAATACCATTATTTAGATCCGAAACTTTTAAGATTAACTGAAATGCCAAAGAATAAAATATTCCAGGATGCATTTGTATTTATTGTTGGAGGTGGAAATTATATTGAATATCAGAACCTAGTTGATTACGCTAAGGTAAATTATGCCTGCAACTAACTTACGCAGAAATTCACACAAACATATCGAATTCCTTTTTTTAGTCAAAGACAGCAGCAGGAAATATTAAAAGAATAACATATGGAGCGTCTAATTTATGTAATGCTACACAATTTTTAAAACAACTATCTAATTTAGGTAAGGAATTATAAATGTCTACAGATATTATGTGTACTGTTACATTATTCCTTTAATTGCAATATTCATTTAAATTAAGAATACAAATTATCCTAATTGATATGGAGTTTGTAAGATATAATAAAATGTTGAATTGATAAATATTTTTGCAATATTGCTGAGCTTTTATTTCTTAACCCTTTACTTTTAATGAGTACTGAAAGATTTGTATTATACTAAATAAGCTTGTAAATATCTATTTTAAATTTTACTTAAAAAACACACCGCTGTTTCAAATTTTAATGCTGCCCACTAAAATTTGAAATACTGCGGTGTTAAATCATTGTTTATATAGTTTTTAAATAAAATTGTTTATACTAAAGTAAATTATTTAAAAGATTGCTAAAAAAAACTCCCCAATATGTCAACATATGGACGAATAATGATTTCAGTGCTAGCCTAACTGAATACGTTATAAGGGCGAGCACACACCTTACACGGTCTGCAGCTCTCGTTTTCCTTCCTCAAAAAATTAAGATGGCGAATGCGCAATCTTCATTTTAAGATTTCAAATCTAAGATGAATGTGTGCTCGACCGTACATATGGCGTTTGTCACTTGTCATCCAGCATTCAGTTCTTATGCAAAAATTTCATAGAACAGCAGTGAATATCTGCGGTGAATATTTAAATTAAATTAAGTTTAACCATGTCGTCAATACTGAGATCTTCAAAGTTTTTTCGTTACGTAGCTGGTTTTGCCAAGAATGTTGTTGCTAGTACACCAAAAGAAAGTGATGGCAATTTTGTAAACGCCAATACAAATATTCATCACTCTTGTAGTTCGGTATCAAGGTATTTCTTTTTCAATTTAATATTAGGTTAAGTATAATCAAAATGTAGAATTACACACACTACACTCATATTATACCGGATACTTACGCAACGATATCAATATTAAATCTATTTTCTATCGTAGACTCTTGGGTACACAAGCAACAACTAGTTTTGATCAAAATTCACATAGAAAATTACGATCATTAGAACAAGATGTAAAAAAATCGGGACGCGTATCGAAAAGAGATATTGAAGATGTATTGGATGAAATACGTGGTTCTCGTGCTACAAGCATCTCACAATCGCTAACAGTAATTAGTTGCTGTGGAAATTTAGTACCAGACGAATTACCAGAAGTTCGAACGAAATTGGTTAAGGAAGTATGGGCAACATTAGATAAATTGAATGTGCCAATGGGAGTTATGCATTTCAATGCATTATTAAAGGTCTATTTAGAGAATGAGCACTCTTTTTCACCCACCGAATTTTTAGCCGATATGAAAAATAAAGGCGTTGAACCAAATCGAGTTACTTATCAAAGATTAATATCACGATATTGCCAAGATGGAGATATAGAAGGTGCAACGAAAATCTTGGAGTTTATGCGAGAGAAAGAAATGCCCGTTAACGAAAATGTATTTAATGCTCTCATTGTCGGACATTCACGTATCGGAGATATGGAATCAGCTCATGGTATTCTTGGCGTTATGGGCCAAGCGGGACTGGAACCCACTGCGGACACATACACAACACTATTATGCGGTTATGCCACTAAAGGAGATATAAAGAAAATTAACGATATTTTCACTGAATGTGAACAAAAAGAAATCTATCTTTTGGATAAAGATTATTTGAATATCGTGTATTCTTTGGCAACGAATAATCATAATCAATATATTCAAGAGATATTGAAATATATAAAAAAGTCGTTTGGTTATAGTCAGGATGCGATCAGTTTAATTTTGAGATTGATAAATAAAGGCAATGAATTTGCGGCATTTGAAGTATTGAAAACTGTGCCGAGAAGTACATTACCAGATGGCAGTCTAATGCCTGTTGGAACATTTTTTATAAGACAATTGATTAAGGCTGATAAACCTTTAAATATTGTTTTGGATTATTGTAATAAACTTCAAGAGGAACAGTTATTTAATAATTCACTATTATTGGCAACCGAAACATGCTTAAGGCATGGCAAAGTTAATCTGTGTTACGATCTGTTCGAGGAACTAAGGAAAAATGGCTGTGAAATTAAACAACATTATTTTTGGCCGCTTATATTAACAAAAGCACAAGAAAGTAATGATGGTCGAGGAATATTAGAAGTGTTACATAAAATGCAAGATCTTGGTGTTACTGTAACAAATGAAACGATAAGAGAATATGTTTTGCCAAATTTAAATTTGAAAACTAGTGAAATTTTGGCGTTTTTACGTGAAGCAAATTTATCATTGGGTTCATCAGTTGGTAGTATCATAATCAATTTGTTACATAAAAAAGAAATTTCAGAAGCAGCGATTATTGCATCTGGTATTAAAGCATATTATAATCCTGATTTACTTCGAAAACCATTGACTAATGCATTTTATGCAACAAAAGATATTGACTCTTACATAAGTTTACTACGTACGATTCACGATAATTTACCAAATATAAAAAATGTTTATGACAATGAAAATGTCGTTGTACCAGATGCGACCGAAGTGATTGGCTCATTCATTTTAAATTTAACGTCGGCATCTAACAATTTCCAAAATATTTTACCATTAGTTTTACATAAACTAATCGATCAAGGTATCAGTATTTCAAATAGTTGTGCGGAAAGGATTGAATCGAGATTAGGAGAAAAAATGACAGATGAAATTTCCGAGTTATTGGGCAAATTAACATCAGGCGATTTAATACCAATACCATTGCCAACAAGTAAACCAGTTTATACACCATACACGCAAATGACAATAGCGCAATTGGAGAGGCTTATTCAAAATTTGGCCGCCAAGAATCAAGATAGTATTGCAATAAAACGGCATCTATTTACACTTTATTATAGAGATAAAAACATTATTAAAATGGAAGAATTATTGAGTGATTTGAAGGCAAATCCGAAATTCGAACGACCAATTGGTATGAATATTCAATTAATGGATGCATATGTTTCACATAATAAATTGGATGAAGCTATCAAACAATTCAATATGATTAAAGATAGTGAAAAGGAGAACTTTATACTTAGCGATTTGAAAATTATTCGATTGGCTGGACTTTTATTTAAAAATGGAAAACTTGATGATGGAATAAAACTATTGGAAGGTACTTATTTAAAATTATTATATCACAAATTAATCAATCTATTGATTGATTGATTGATCTTAATTTTTAGAAACTCCAAAAGATAGTAATGGAATCACCAATTATTCTTACACATCGGAATTATGGCGGTTATTAAATTATTTTGCCGAAGATGGAAATGTGGAATCTCTAACAAAAGTATTTGATATTTTAATTAATAAAGGATACGCAAACATTAACAATATTATATTAGGGCCATTGATTAAAGTGCATATTATCAATAAAGATATCGATGCTGCTTTAAATAAATTCGAATGGTGAGTTCGAGCAACTGTCATATAAGAATTATATGCAACTTTCCCCTTTTTTGTAAATTCTTTTTAAGGTGCGTGAATCAATATAAATTAACACCATGGAAGAATGAATTAACATGCAAACTTATCCAAATGGAAGATGCAGAGAAATTACAAAAACTTACCGATTTAAGTAGTTTAATTCATGGTGAAATTAATAGTTTATACGATTTGGTATTCGCCTTTGTTGAATGTGGCAGAGTGAGACAAGCGCGTAAAATTTTGGAAACCCCTGGATTAGTAAATAGACAAAATAAAATTGCAAATGCTTGTGAAAGGTCTGTTGTTTTTCTTTTCTTTTTCTTTTTTTTTTTTTCAACATGTATTACATTATTATTATTATTATTATTATTAAATTGCAAACAAATAGATTCCAACAAGAGGGATTAGCAGAACCATTAGAAGGACTAAGAGACGCAACCAAAGATCTGCATTATATTGATCGTAATGATATCTATTATCAATTGTTATTGACATATATAAAACAAGACGAGCCAGAGAAATGTTTAGCATTATGGACCCAAATGCAAGAAGAAGATTTGCCACCATCCAATCAATTATTAATTAAATTAGGTAGTTTTCTACAAGAAAAAGGTAATTGAAGATGGACGATATTATAAATAAATAAAATGAAATAAATAATACATACATGTAGGTATTCAGGTTCCATTTGACATTCCGCATCCGCAAATACAACAGCGCGAACAGCGTTCGGTCACAAAAGAAGTATTAGCAATGCCAAATTCGTTTAAGCAACATTTTAAAAATGGCAACATAAAGGCCTGCTTAAATTCACTGAAAACAAATAATACGACGCTATCAAATAATGATGTCTCACTTTTAATTGAAAAATGTTTACAAGATGGCCGAATCGATGATGCTAAACAGGCGACTTTCTATTTATTAGATAAAGGAAACTATCCGACACTGAAAGTATTCAGGTACTATATTCTCAACAATAATTTAACATTTAGTTTTAGTATAGATAAATGCTTATTCTTTTTTTAAAGGTATTTTTTAAATCAAGTGGCAAGTAAAGGCGATTTAGTAACGATGGAACGTGTAGGAGCGAATTTAAGTGAAGACATGAAGAAATTATTATCATTTGATAACAGATTGTGTCACGCTAATATTACTGCTGGAAAAACTGAAGAGTATTTAACAAAATTGGAAAATTCTATTGATAATTGTACACCGGAAACTTTACAATTAGTTGAACACCAATTTCCAAGAGGTGGTGCATATGGAATTTTAGATTCAAATCCGGAATTGATAAATAAATGTAAAATAAATTGCTGGAGGAGGGGGGGTTGATTAATAATTATCATTATTATAACATTGTTGTTTTTCTAGTTGAAGAAATTGCCATAAAATATGCTAATAAAGGTATTTATGGTCCAGTAAATGTCTTGTGGAGTAAATATTTTATTGATAAAAATAGTGTAAAAGAAGACGAAATTTGGAATAATTATTTAAAGGATGCGCCCAGATTGATGTTTCAAAAAATCGTTCATGTGGCCAGAGAGAAGCAAGATGAGACATTAGTAGAAAATTTAATAGAGCATTTAAAAAGTTGTGCAGCAACTGAAGGAGCTATTGGCAATGCTTATAGTTGCTATATAGATATTTTGGTTGCTAAGAATAAAAACGAAGAAGCCGTAGAAATTTTTGAAAAAGCAGTCACAACAATCGATATTAATAATGTCAATAGAACGGCAGTGGTTAGAATGAAAGACGTATACGGTAAATTAGGAAAGGCATTCAATTTTACTATCCCCGCCAAAAATAAAGTAAATTACGAAGAACAAGATAAAGAAGCAGTTTTATAATATTGTAGGATCTAGAGTAGAATTTTTTTGTAATTTTTCTTTCACTTTTTTTTTTTTTTTTTTTTAGCAGATTTTTAATTTGTAAGTTCAGTTTTTATCATTTAGTTTAGATTTTATTCAGTAAAATAAAAAATTTGAAATACACAAAATAAAACAAACTGAAATAAAGGCTATCCTATTGTACATTTTAATTATCTACTTTGTTAATGCCCAAAAATGGCATGATACTAAGACTAACTGCAGTCTTACTTAGTACATGCAAAAACTTTCTTTTGCTTTAGTTCTGACTTTTAATTTGAGACTTGAGTTCCACAGCGACTTTAATGTATCGATATTCGATGTACTATTCCAGCTCTATATTTGCTATTACTTTACTATACTAGTAAAAAAATTAACTATTAATTAATATTGTGATTTCTGGTTTTTAGCTAAGTGAACACAAAGAATTTCCAATAAGGTAAAATCGACAATTAATTTTTTATTATTTAACGAATAAAAACATTCAGAGTTCATTCACATTTTATTACAATTTCGGTAAAACTTTCGAAAATGAAGGTTATATTCTATTCTTATTTCATATTTTTTATTATAAATTATAAAGAATTATTGCTATCATATGGATCGATGGATAAATATAAATCAAATGCACAAATAAAATACTTGATAAACGTAGGAAACAAGGATAGTACTATAAATAAACAAATTAATTACTAAACTAGTGATTTGTTGTTTAGTTTGTAGTTAGCTTAACATAGCGTAGTATATGTTAGCATCTTCAGCAGCCACCAGCTGTTTTGTCTTCTGTTTATTTGAATGAATTGTTTTATTTAAGTCGCAAATTTATCATCATCTCTATGAGATTTATAATCAATATTATGTATGTATAATTTTGACAATATGGTGAAGGCGCATGTTACTTTAGAATGGATTTTAAGCCCTCAACAAACAGTTTGAAAATAATTTCTACTCAATAAAAAATTGGCAATTTCTGTATGTGTTACTTTTTCAGTTTCATAACAGAAATCATCGAAATAAATCAATTTTAAAGATGCAGTCTCAACTGGCAGCAGCATTATTGGGCCATAATACGACTCCAACATCGACGATAACCACATCAAATCACTTATTAGAAGATGATAATAATTGCGAGCGAGAAGAAGATGGAACAGAAATGGAACATGAAGAATTTGAAGAGGTTTTTATAAATTTTATTTCTCTTTAAAAACTAGCTGTATACATAATAAGTATAAGCAAATAAAAAAAAATTATGTTCAATCGATTCGAATTGTAGGAAGTGGAAATTGAACCACCTGCAGAACCCCATGCCGATAACAATGAAAAACATCACATGGAAATCAGACAAATTATTGGCAAAGATCCGAGTAATCGTACTGTTACATTACAAATGCTTTTATCCACTGGTATTTTAAAACCAGAAACGGGCGCTATGACAATAGAATATTTAGTAAATTTTCCGCATTATTTAACATTATCTTTTGGCAAAAATCACAATCCACACATTTATTTTTACGTAAACTAAATACAAGAGAGAAATATTTTAGGGCCAAAAATTCGTTGGTGATCTATTAGATGATGGTAAAATTCGTAGTCAAGAGACTGATATCATTTTTGCATCGCCTAGTGCATGGGCAATAGCCTGTAAACGATTTATTAATCCGGATAAAAAATCCGGCTGCGGTTGGGCATCGGTAAAATATAAAGGAAAAAAATTGGACGCTTATAAAAATGTTTGGTATAAGAAAAAGAAGGAGGAGGAGAAACAAATGGAAAAAGAAGGTACGCGCTATATACTATGTACATAGTACATTGGTGGCCTAATCTATTATAATAGATTGTAATAACTACTTAAGGCCAATTTCAGCACAAGCGGCAGCAGATAATTTAAATTTAGAACAATTATTGAAAAGTTCAACATCAGTTCCAACGGCAACAACAACAATGACAACGACAAATGCTGCTACAAACATATTTCAAAGATTTGTTGTTAAACATAATACAATTGCTAATCGAACATTGACCCAGTAAGTTTAACTTTATACTGCATTTAAATAATATACGTATATATGTTAATGTAAAATTTAATAGTGATGCAAATACAATGATCGAATGTGTACCATTTTCAAATTTGGGTAAAATTCAACCATTTTTAATCTCGCTCCACACTAATGCTGCATTTCTAATGGATTTCCATTGCCATTTAACTAAATCAGAGGTTTGTGGTTACTTGGGTGGCCATTGGGAAGTGAATTCTCACAGTAACTTTTTTTAATAAATTATATTATGTGCTTTTGCTTACATTAAACAATGCAATAATTTTCTAGCATTACATATAACTCGAACATATCCATGTTGTAATGTTAAATCAGATAGAGGAAATGCTCAACAAGTCGAAGCAAAAATAGCTAAAACAATTGAAAAAGATAAATTATCATTAATTGGATGGTACCATTCACATCCATTCGCTGCTGCTGCTCCAACTTTACGGGATGTTGATGCTCAATTAGATTATCAAATCAAAATGAGAGGAACATACGATAATAGTTATACACCATGTGTTGGAATCATAATTTGTATATATACAAATTCTCTATTTATATAAAGGGTAGATATTTGCAATTTATTCTATTCATTTATTTCAGCTCCATACAATTATGAAAATGTTACTCTTGAATCATCAATCATGGCCTACTGGGTGATTCCACCACCTGAAACGAAACCAAATGAATATGGACGTCCCATGCTGATGTCATACAATGTAATTCAAGACAATACCATCCTCTCTAGTTATATAAAAGAGGAAATAACAAACTGTGTTCAATATTATGAAGAGAAAATCGATTATATTGATTTTAGTGAGAAATATATGGGCAACACACTATATATTGACAAATTGAAAAGTACAATTATTTCGAAATTTCCGAGGGATGATAATGAAACGGACATTTGGAAATTTTTAAGAGAAACTTTAAAATGTTCTGCCACTGATGAAAAGGAGCCACTGATATCGATACCATCAGTTACGATGAAATCAAATCAAATTCTTCCGAATTTACCAACAACGCTGGGCGGCTTATCGTCATCCGGCATCACTATGGTTTCACCAGATATTTCCAGTTTGCTATTTAATGCTGGTAAATTTTCAAATCCAAATAGTAGTCTATTGGGTTTGCCTGATCCATTGGCTCATAGTACATTGGCTGCTAATAATATGTTCCTTCAAAGCAATTTGTTTAAAATGCAGGAATTACTTAAACCACCATGTAGTACAAGTAGTACTACTGCTAATGGTAACAACAACAATAATAAAAATAAAAGTGAACAAAAATATCATTCTTCAACACCACTCAAAGTGCCATCGACGGATGTTAAAGGCATGCCACCAAATACCACAGAATCATTTCCAATGGATTTTCTACAATTTAAAGATAAAATGCCATTTTATTCGGCTGATGTGAATCTGTTAACGACAACTAAAGGAAAAGAATTACCACATCCACCACCACCACCAGATTATATAACCAGTTTAATGCGCACAAATAAAATGGATTTTTTCATGTCATCAAATATGAATTTGACACCACCACCACCACCACCACCACCTAAAATTAATCTCAATTCGGCAACAACAATTAGTTCTGCCACATCAAATTCCAATCAAAATTGTAATGATTTCACATTGAATTTGAATAAATCTGTATCGCCAACGGCGGCATCGAATCAATCACATCTACCAACAGTACATGGTACCACAATTGCTTTAAATGATGAAATAAAAAAACCGAATAGGATAATAGCCAACAAAATCGCCGATTTCCCTTTAAATAACACGTTGGATTTGAATCCGTCGTGTTCGAAACTAAATTTGAATGAGAGAAAAATTCAACAGGCAAACGAATCAACACTAATTAATAATCAAAGTATAAACTGTTCGTCTGACGGAAATGAAAATCAATTACCGTTAAATTTAACTAGTGATTAGTTAGTAACTAGTAAGTAGATAAGAAAAACGATGTGATAAAATCGTTAAATAATGATTAAAATTTCAATTTTTGCCATAATTATAAATCCAACATATAGTAGGTATATATTGTTGTCATTTAGATACGTAACTTTAAAAATCTATACCTAATTTAGTATCGAACGAACATGATGGTTATTTTCATTATGGATAATTCAGAAAATTTTATAAATATTTGTATTTGTTAATTTAATGATTTTACTTAATTTATACATTAACGAAATATATATATACATAATATAGGAACTATAAGTATTATGTATAATTTAATTACTTTATACCTATGTATATTTTTTATAAGCTACCAATATTGTTGAAACGTTTTAGTTTTTTTGGAAACGAATCCTTGAATAGTACAGGATCAGCACGAAACTCTATCGATTTCAATGGCATTCGTCCGAAGATTTTTGCAAATTTATCAACGCACAATGAACGAGCAACCATATGCCCTTTATCAGCTGATAGCATTTCATTATTGATACATTCGGGACATTTGAATTTTTTCCGAGGGGTCACCTGAAACGTAGCAAATGTTACATATATACATAACATGTATGTATGTATGTATATGCATATTATATATTACTTTTATAACCGGCTTATTAGTAATATTTGCTACTAGAAAATTCATAGCAATATCTTCGCAATTCATATTTTGATCGACCCAATCTATTATATTACGTGGCATTTTATAAGTATAGTAATAACTCCAATATTTATGTAAAAAGGCTGCACCAGTTAAAACCATTGAAATTTCATTTAACCATTCCGATTCGTATCGCCAGGAATTTGTTTGATTTTCCCATACATGCGTCCTAGATGGAAACCCTAAACGAATGGTTGCGTTGAAAGTGAAACGATGTACAAATGTACACATATTGTATTTAATTATTATTTTTATAATTATACAGACCAACAATTCTATCTGGAAATTCTCGCCATACTTCAAATGCAAATTCAATTTCATCAGGTGTTAACATAACAATATCATCGTCAATATGTAAAATCGCTTCAGTTTCAATTTGTTTATACGGATAGAAACGAGTCGACAATTTATTTGCTTTGGTTTTAATTACGGTTAATGATTTTGGAATTTTTGGAAATTCATTGACTGAAATACGGAAAACTTATTTGTTTTAATAGTATTTTTATATAGTACAGATTGTCTTTTATATACGATTTGGTGGTTTTTTTTTCTGATTATTCCAAACGACCACTATCCTCATTAAACTAGGAACTTTAGCAAGTCTATCAATTAATTTATATAGGCTTTCTATACGATCGTATGTTAATATCACAGCAGTGAATCCAATACTTTTTGGTGCAGTAAATGGAAAAAATAATGGATTATAATTTCTCTAAAATCAATTTAGAATCAATTTAATAATCGGTAATTTCGATCCCATTAAAATAGGATATACGTATTTATATACGTATATCTAAAATAGATATTATATATGTACACAATAAAAATGCAACAAAATGCACAAATTTATTTACTTCCTCTGGTTTTAGATTCCACTCGTCATAAGTTTTTGCTTGATAACCATATATTCTGTCCTGCATTATTTCTAATGTAGTTAAAACGATTTTCTCAATTGAAGAGAAATATTTTTCATAGATAAATAATAATGATTCACGAATTTCATTTATACGTTTTGTAGAAATATCATTCAATACATCCATAAGTGTATTTATATGACTTTCCATTATAAATATAGCAATACGATTCCAGTCTGAAAGTAATTATCAAAAACATTATCTATTTTATATTGATCTGTTAATTAGTTTACTACCTATTACATTACTAAATGGCATTACGTAATTGTCCATTATTATCACAGGTATACAATTAGCAGACATTGCTTCTAATAAGACGAATTGGCTAAGATGTTTTCCACGAAAAATTAAACAAAATGTTGATTTCCTTAAAACGTTCGGATACGTGTAATAGCTGCCGTTATAATAATCGCAACGGCTCGTATAATTATGCGGATCACATTCATTTAGTATTAATATATTAGTGGGATGAATTGACGAAAGTTTTTTCAATTCATCAAAATAATATGGATCAATATTAAGTTGAGAAGATATACATAACCATGTTCTGAAAATGATTATGTACCTATTTGAAAGAGGTCAATATAAATTGAGATTTATCTACCTATGATATTCTGTTTGTTTCATCGCGTCCAGTTTAGCAGCTATAGGACTATAAACTGGCAAAGATATATCAAAATTCTTACGTAATTTGTATGAATCAAATCCTGCACCAGCTACTAGAGCGGAACCAATATTTAAATTTGTCAAAGAGGAAAAGAGGTCCGACGAATCATTAGGTAACATTGTGAAAATAATATGATTTTCACCATTGAACCAACTAAAATCAAACATAGATTTTGATCTATAAAACTATACTATTTACGTAATAGTAATATTATTATTATTACTAAGGTAATTGATTCAATGCTCTCGATGTCACATTTAAATTAATTCGATCTTCATTCAATGTATCCAAAGATGGAACGAATAAGCACGCTTCATGTGGATTTAATGTGTAATATTTTGAATCGACAATTGTTTTTAAAATCATATAATATTCCTTAGATATTCCTTCAATGGCAACATTACCCTGTTCGTCTATATAATTCTTTAAAGGATAAACATATACTGAAATTCGATTGTGTCCCGTATGACCACACTTTGAAATATTCAAACAATTCCAATATGTACATTTTAGATTTGTTGGGGATTGATTATAGTCTCCTTTAATAAGTTTAAAATTCTTTAAATTGACGGCATCATTAAAGTTGATTTTTTGATAATGTTTTGATGCTTTCTTCGAAAAATTGATCAACGGCAAACTGAATATTATCAAAATACAAATTAGCAGTAGAACAAGAAAAAAGTGTTTGAATCTTTTGTACGCCGATAAACTCATATAATTATATAATTTGTTTGAAGACCTTTTGTAATGTACTACCATTCTGGATAAAAAAAAACGGTGATCGGATAACAATGTTGATATTATTTGTTCTAAATGGTTCAGATTAATAAATCGTAAATTAACGAACGTAGTTTAAAAGGTAAAATGCCCTGTGGACTTTATATCCAATTATGGATATCATTTTTTTCAAATTTTAAATGTTTTGAATATTTATTTATCTAATATTTTCTTTAACTTGAACACAACGATAGGCACACACAAAACTACAAAATAGTATAAAAGTTCCAAAAACACAGACTAAAAAACATGGGATATGCTCGCTATCCCGTGTATTCCATGCCCGTCCACTGCGAAAGATAACACACTAGCAGTCGCACACAGGAACATCGATGTTTTTAGCCGATCGATTAAAAATTAAAAATATCGTTTTAAAATTTTCAATTCAATATTTCAAATTTTCAATATTTCGAATTTTCAAATTTTTCTGCATACAATTTGGAACTATTGAAAAAAAAAAACTTTTTTTTTTCAATAAAGTTAAGAACATCGATTTATCGTCCTATTTGAAATCATCGATATTGTCAATCATCCCTATTAAGAAGATAAATATAGAGAAGAATTGAGGTTATGTTTAACAAGTAATTCGGAAAAGTTTATGGTGATCTATAAGAAGTTATTATTATTTATTATATTTTAATTATATTATATTTATAAATATTATTATTATATATTATACTTTATAAATCTCCATAATGCGCCGGATGCCCTAATCTAATATAGAGAAAAAAATATGATTAAAAATGAATGGCAACATTGCAAAATTCTTTAAAATTGACATAAATTGTTCCAAGTCGTGCTTAAAATAAAATACGAAGTTTAAATTTTGAAATATACTATAGAAATAGAATAGTTCAATACCTTATTAAGATAGCACACAATAATTAGAATGCGTTCGACACCAACTTTATTTAAACAACATATTGGTTGGCATTTTAAAAAACATTGGCGAATTCAAGGACGAAGAAAACCATTAGTAACACAAGCTGAGCAAATTTTAAAGGAAAGAAATATTACTTTAGATGATCCAAATAAATTTATTCGGAAAAATTTTTCTCCCATAAAGTAACCAATACAATAATGCTATTTATAGGGAACGTTAACATGATGCTTACTGATGCATTGCAATTATAGAGCGTTTTTTTTTTTTTTTTTTTTAGACTTCAAATATCCCAATATAAAGATAAACCTCAATCATTAGATGAAACTCATCCAAACTGGCATAATCGTACGTTATTGACATTCAAAGATAATAATGTGCTTTTAGAAGGTCTAGATCAGGCTAAAATTTTGACAAATACAGTAGAAGTATTAAATGGGCTACCAGAAGGACAGATTATTTTACCTAAAATAGAAATTATAAATGATTTAGAGAATCGTGTGAAAGAAATTATTTTAAATTCACATATTTTGGATGCTGAGCAAAAAAAATTACCGAAAATGAAAGATCCTGAACGGCCTGCATTTAATTTTCCACGAGTGTACGGTGTAACACAAAATCGTGTTTTGTAAGAGATTATCATTCATTTCATATTAAGGTCTAGTGTACTTAATTATTATTGTTTTTAGTAAATTATTAATATCGAAACTACTTCGATTAATTGAATCTGCAACCAATCTTCAATTAGTTAAACAA
This sequence comes from Platypus cylindrus, assembly GCA_949748235.1. Taxonomy (NCBI): domain Eukaryota; kingdom Metazoa; phylum Arthropoda; class Insecta; order Coleoptera; family Curculionidae; genus Platypus; species Platypus cylindrus. Next base: position 11,870,929 of record OX456494.1, read on the forward strand.
AGATATCTAAGTACGGATATACCATTTACTTACACATTTCAAAGAGATGATGATTTAATACAGTTTCAATTGACCGCTGATTTTTTACTGTCATCAAAGAAATTATTACAACCAGTTAAAAATCTGTATACAGATGAATTTCAATTGCCTGACATTTTTCCGATAAAACCAACTATAACTTTAAATCCCGAACATATTTATTTAACGAATAATGTGTATCGTAAGACATGAATTAAAATTTTTAATAATTAAAATTAATAGTTATTGTTTTTCAGCTCTATCAAATAATCATTCGAAAAATCATCCTCACACAATTTTCATAAATTATAATAAGGAAGAAGTGAAAAATTTGTATGAAGAAGAAGTGACAGAAAGCCAAATTTGTGGTAGGGCTTTATTAAAAACGTTTACAGTGGCAGCAGCATATGCAAAAAAGATTTATGGTGTATGTATCCGATTTATTTTCAATTTTATAAATTAAAGCGGGAAAGCTACTGCTGGGTTCACTTTCTTTAATTTATTGATTCGCAGGAAAATGTTGAGGAACTGCCAATTGCTCTGCGATTACAATCAATTCAAACAGATGGAAGAGAATTTTATTTCGGTGTGTTTCAATTAAATACACTCAATTTGCAATCGAAACGAATTAAAAATATTTGGTATCATACTCCTGTTATTGATTTATTCACATCATGTAAATACGTCGCAGGACAGCCGGTGTTAAACGGATACAATAGTGACGTTATTAGACATTTAATAAGATTTTACAATACTGTATAGAAAACGACAATACATATTTAAGTTTATGATTTAGTGATTAAATTAAAAATATATAATAGTAGCAAAGTTTATTATACTATATTCTGGAGAAGTTTCAATGAATCTACCCAATCTAAAAGTTGACAAATTTTCAATACATAACAAAAATATATAATCAATCATACAGATGCCCTTTTTGCTGTTAAAGTTGCATTTAAATTATTCTGTTGTCTTACTGTTGGATAGTAACAAGTGGATAATAATAACCTGTAATGTAAAAAAAGGATGCGTATTTTTTTACAATTCAGTTGAATATATATGAGAATTCATTAAATTTCAAATTTATTCATTCTCGTTGTTGATTGACCTTTCATTGTCCGGTTGATTTAATCCCAAGCAATTACATGAACAAATTGATGCATGATCATAATCATCTTCCGAAATTGCAGTTTGCTCTGGAATTAATCTGCCATTTACATTGATTATTTCACCACTTTCCAAAGCGAATTTCTGTTGAGATGTTAATGGTACCTCTTGATCATCTTTGCGACTTTCTTCCGGTCCGCTAATAGTATGTATAGAATGTAATATGTACGGTACTTCTGTGTACAGTACAGTAGTATATACTTACATGGTCATAAATTTAAGTACTAGTAAATTAATACTAGCTGCAACCACTGCCAGTCCAAATAAAATAAATACTAAACTTAATGTTACGTAACCAGGCTTATTTATTAAAGCGTTATCATTCTGAAACATATTATAGTACACGACATATAGACAGATAAATATATTATAAATGTTAACTACATCGGATGCAATATGCAAGTACTTACAGTTAAAATATGAGTAAAAGATATGAAAAAAGCATTAGATTAAGTTTACCTGTAATGCGACATAATCACCAAAGCCGATTGTTGTAAGTGTAACAAAACAATAATAAAAACTATCAAAATACGTCCAACCTTCGTAACGAGAAAAAACTGCAGCTCCAGTTGTAATTATTATTGTAGATAACATGCCAGTTGCTAACATTAAATTCATTTCAGTTGCTTCAATTTTATGGCATTTCATATATTTCTTGATTTGACGAATGATTATTGAAGCTGCTTTATTTAATCGTTCCCCAATGCTTTGAAACATAATTAAGCCGAGAGGTATACCAATCTAAAAAAATATTTAAACGGTAAATATCTATCTATACACATATGCACTATGTTTTAATTAGTAATTACCATAGCATAGCCCATACAAAATGCTTTCCCACCAGCGGTTACTGGTGTCGAATGTCCATAACCGATCATTGCTAAAACAACAGTGGCAAAATAAAATGATCCAGCAAATTTCCATTGTGGTCCTGCTTTATGTGGTTTAAATTCAGTTATCATCAATTCTATCATTTTATAATCATCTTCTGTTATGTTGTATTTGTTTTTTAATGCATTCGAAGCAACTAGATATAGTTATATTAAAATGTGTTTATATTTATAATAGCCCTCTTAATAATATGTGTAAAATGAAGTTATTCGTATAAATATTACGAGTAGCGCATGTAAATAATATTATAGCTAACAATAAATCGTTATTTATATATTTAAAGGTACCTTTTAATAATGCATCTCTTTTTTCCTCTTCTTTTGATTCTAACGCATCAAATACGGCAGCACCAATTAATAAATACGTAAATGTAGTTACAACTAATGATAGGGTTCGAACGTTTTGCCTTTTCATTTCGGCGTTTATTCGAAGGCGACTAATGAAATTTTGAAATGTATCAGTATTTTGTTTTTATGTATCTATTCAAGGAAAAAACGTATTAAAAACACAAAAAGTTTAAATGCAATTTCTTTCAACATTTACAATATTGAATCTACAGATGTTATATATGTACATAGCTATGTAGATATAAAGTATATATTTACAAACATATGAAACATACATCTCCACATAATATTGATTCTAGAAGAAATTAGACAGGAATAGATTACTCTATGATATTGATTTTTTCTTAAATTCACTGATACTTTATCGTAACTGGTTAAGTTCCATCATCTCCATTCTTATCTAAGAATAATCTAATAAGTCTCCATAATTAGTATATATACATATACTACACTAACATATTACTATATATATTAGTGTTTAAAATTTAAAATAAACAAACAACTGTCTGTAATCTGTGGCTTGAACTGCTCAACCGTGAGCATAGACTATCAAGGACTATAATAAGGAGTAGAGTAGAATCGATCTAACAAAAGCCAAAATTGAATCGCATCACGACGCACAGTTGCCAGATTTTTGAAAAGGCAAGCGCAGACTGTAGCTTTAAAAAAAGATAAAAAGCGCCCATATGCGCCTGGTGGTAAAATATTAAATGATATATAAATAAATGATGAAAATATAACAGCGAGCACACATTCATCTTAAATTTGAAATCTTAAATCTCAAACTGAAGATCGTGCAGACGCCATTTCAATTTTTAGGAAAGGGAAGTAAGAGCTGCAGACGGTTTTGCCTGAAAATTAAGATGGCGCATGCGCAAGCTTCATTTTCAGATTTAAGCTAGAAAATTTAAGATGAGTATGTTCTCGCCGCAAGATGAATGTGTGCTCGCCATAAAATATTAATTAATGATAAAAATAATAATATTAAATGATTGTCATATGTTAATGTCATTGACATATGATCAGCTAGATGGGTATGCTCGCTAAGGCTATCGAGTATGGATCCTCGATACTGTCGATAGTCTTGATTCGATAATACGATCACGATAGATTGTTTTATATAAATTTATTAATTTAATTTAACAACAAAGTTTGTAAATTTTTAAACCTTAAGCGTCAACGTCAACGCTTTTTTGAGGACGTTGTCTAAATCAAAAAGATGAAACAGTTTACGGACTTGTACTAAGAATCGAATAGTTTTTATTTATACGAACGAAGTGAGAAGGTATCATTGCTATTTGGCAAAAATTTTGTAAAATTTTTGTGAACTTTTTGTTTGGTCAAATAGCAATTCGTTAGTTTTATTTCTATAATCTAATAATGAATTACAAATAAGGTAAATCTTTATTAATAAATAATAATATTTATATGTATAAATAAGGTGTTCTGCAAACTTTCAAAAGTAGCAATTCGAATTTAATCAAGGTTTCTTACTGGAAGATTGTAGATATTTAATAATGGGCAACTAGACAAAAATCAAAAATACATTCTTTCATTTGTCCTTTTAATCCAAAATTTTTGTAATCCTTTTGCTTGTTTAAGATTAAAAAGGTATTAAAAATAACGATGATTTTAGATATTGCAACAGTTTAAAAAACAATGTCGAATTTTTCTATTGGATCAGAGAAAGAAAGAAAAAGTGTACTATCGGAAATGCTTAATCAAAAGCCAAGTATTATACCTTCTGCATGTGGTCATGTAAATGTTGGAAGTATCACTTATACTTTTCCAGATGTTACAACATTAGCTGCAGGTCGTACTGAACGTTTACGAAATGAAAATAAAGGGCATTCAAGAAGTATTAGTCATGGTGGTAGTTCTAACTTGCCTATCGTTGGTTCATCAGCTGGTGTTCTTGGACGTTCAGCTCTTAAAGGTATATATCTATATGTAATATGTATCCTAGATAGATACATAGGTTGTATGTATAGTGCTATATGTATATCTATTTAATAAATTAAAAAAAAAAAAACGTTCAGTTTAACTGGTCTTTGTTAGACCTCGTTTAGAATTTCTATGCATCTAATTTATCAAATCTCAATTTGAATGGTTAAAAGAGGTCAATTAGTTATATTTACTTTATGTGTATTCATTCGTTCTCCCTATTCAGGTTCTAGAGGACATCAAAGGGCATTTTCACAAGGTGAAATTTCAGAAGTATCAGCCCGGCCGGGCCATTCCCGAGTTGGTTCGAAAACAGATTTTATACTTCCTCCGGGACATAAAGAAAATGACAGCCTTGATGGAGCGGTATCCAGAATTAGCAGTAAAGGACATTCCAGGTAACAACAGAAACATTCGACTCAATTCTTGGAGTCGAAAATTGGATGCTGATTATTCTTTTTCTTTTTAATTTTGACTATTTTAGGCAAGCCTCTAGATCGGAATCAATTTATACTTTACGTCGAACTGCTCCACCACCATTATGGCAAAGATTTGTTTATATAATAACACGACGTTCGCCGAAATGTGATCAAGAAGAACGTTACCGGGTTATAGTGCCTAATCATACGGTGCCGCCAAAAATGCCGCGTAAAGAACATCCAAATGGCCGTAGATCTAATAATCGAATTCGAACTACAAAGTACACACTGTTGAGCTTTTTACCGCGAAATTTACTAGAACAATTCCATAGAGTAGCGAATTTATACTTTATATTTATAGTTTTATTAAACTGGTTTCCTGCAATAAATGCCTTTGGCAAAGAGATAGCAATGGTGCCGGTTTTATTTGTGCTTGGAGTAACGGCGGTTAAAGATTTATTTGAAGACCGAAGACGACATGCCAGCGATAAAAATATAAATAACAGTACTTGTAGAATTTATAATAGGTAAGTAGGTAAAAAGGAGTATTTTGGAATTGTTGAGTATTTTATAGTGCTAAATGGCGGAGTTGTAATCACTACGTATTGATTTAGAAATGGCAAATTCTTAAATTTCTACAGCTGTATATTGTAATATTATAATAATAGTATTGTACTATCTACCTACTAAAATGTAATCATTGTATGTCTTAAGTATCAGTTAATAATAGGTTGTTAAAATACTTCCTGTGGGTTTTCGCATTTTTTGATTATCGAAATACGGATTAGTCATTTTCGAAAGAAAATTTGCTACTTGCGTAATATTGATTTGTTTAAATCATCATGTATTTTTAGTACTTATCTGCAAAAGTATTGTATTTATACAATATTATCTTATCATCTATCTAGATATATATTCGTTTGTTTTTTTTTCGTAGTTTATTTTTGATAATATGTGTAAAGTAAAAAACCAAACAAAAAAAAATATTTCTAAGTATGGCACACCTTAATGGAGACAATGTTTGATAATTTTAAATTTAGATAAATACGTAGATAATGATTTATTATATGTATACAAAAAATATGTTTTTTTTTAAATGATTTTTTCTGTTCGTAGGATAGAAAAATTGATGGAAAAAATTATTTAAATCCTAAAATTGAAAATGAAACTATGTATTTTTGTAGTTAGAATTTCGTCCCATAGATTCAGATTATTCTTAATTTAATTTCGATTATTTTCGCTCTTCAATTTATAGTGAATCTTGTCGATATCGAAAGGTTCTATGGAAAGATGTCAGAGTAGGCGATTTAATACATTTGTCAAACAACGAAGTAGTACCAGCAGACATCTTATTACTAAGATCAAGTGATCCAAGTGGCCTATGCTACATTGACACAGGTCACTTAGACGGTGAAACAAATTTGAAACAGCGACAAGTAGCAAGAACTTTTATAGAAATGGTGGGCATTGTTCTTTATATTGCATATTGTACAAACTATATATGTATTATTAGTAGTAGTAATTAATGCTCTAGAGTTGAATTGAAATGAAGTTTTATTGATGTATGTATCATACATATATGTTTTTTAGCAACATTGTTTTGAGCCAAGTAAATTTCGTAGTAAAATAGAAGTTGAAGCACCAACAACAAAGATTTATAGATTTCATGGTGCAATAGTCCATGAATCTGGTGAACGAATTCCAGTTGGTACAGATAACTTATTACTTAGAGAATGCCTATTGAAAAATACTGATTTTGTTGAGGGAATTGTTGTATATGCAGGTAAATTAGATATTTATAGATAATTAGAGGTAATGAAATCTCAGTCAGTCGTAATAATAGCAGTTTTTTTTTTATTTTATTTTTTTTTTGTCGTAAGGCCACGAAACTAAAGCACTGTTAAACAATGGTGGGCCTCGATATAAACGATCATCATTAGAAAAACAAATGAATCAGGATGTTATTTGGTGTGTTTTGATTTTAATTTTTTTATGTATCGTTGGGGCTGTTGGTTGCAAATTATGGCTTTTATCGTATAAAGATTTACCTGAACCATTTAGGGATACTTCGTATACAGAATCTACTGAGGCCTTTTTAGCATTTTGGATATATGTTATTATTTTGCAAGTAAATGATTGTTTATATATACTATATATGTAGATACATATGTGATAATGATGGGTGAATGTATATACTAACATGACGTATAGTCATGTTCTTCTCTAATCATTTCTCATATTTCATAGATATTTCTATTTAGTACTTGTACCTTAATAATGTTTATTTGTTTATTTCGTTTTTAAGATAATGATTCCTTTATCATTATACGTTACATTGGAAGTTTGTAAAATATTTCAAGTTTATCATATACATAATAATACCGACCTATATGATTCTCTAACCAATAAAAGAGTAGAATGTCGGGCATTAAATATTACAGAAGAATTAGGACAAATTCAATACATTTTCTCTGATAAAACTGGTACGCTTACAGAAAATAAAATGATTTTTCGAAAATGTTCTATAGGTGGCGTTGATTATAATCATCCCGAATTACAAAATGAAGGAAAAAGTAAGTCACAAAGAATACATCTGTTATATGTATAACATGTGCTATTGTAAATAGCACATGTACTACCAAATAGTAGAATTGATGTTGTTATTAAGCTCGGTTGAGTACAATAATACTCTAGCAGTGCTGTTTTTCTATTTCTATAGATCCGAAACAAACTAATTTAAGTGTAGTTATAAATAAGAATTTATGGGAGAATCTTCACCGAGAGTGGTTACCTCATGAAGCGTTTACTGATCGATTTCTACATAATCGAATACAGGAATTTTTGTTACTATTGGCTATATGTAATACAGTCGTATGTTCACATCACCCTCATTATGATGTTATGAATGCAAGTGGTAAGTGACTAAATTATTTTAGAAAAATCGCTCTAACTAAAATTTATTTAATTAACTTTCAATAAAAATTACACCGGGTGCGAAAAAACAATTGTCAATGGTTCGGTCATTGGTGATCATCGTATAATTTTGGATTTCCAAAATTTGGGTGGACACTAATAATCGATCATCGTGTATAATTCTTATTTTCTAGGCATAATTGAATCAATTGCAAACAATTTGTCAGATGAAGATACGAATGGAGATGGATATTTAGAATCGAATACACTATCTATAAAAGATAAATACACTCGATTGGAAGAATCCCGTTCAGTAACACCGTCACCTCCATTAAATCCATATTTATTCGATATCAATCGGTCATCATCGTCTTCTACTGGAAATGCTGCTGCCGCCGATACACTAAATAATTCTGACAGTGTAACAAATAGCCAAATCAATCCTAAATCGCTAAGGCCAAGCAAATTGCTCAGTATTACTAATATCGGATTATTTGGAAAAAGAGGTGGTGTTGGTGCCAATACGAATTTGACAGATGAACAAAAAGTGAAATTAAATCAAAGTCAAGTGTACCATCAGCAGTGCATCACCAGTACACCATCGCCATCGCATCATCATCACCATTTGAAACCAATTTTCGAAGCGGAAAGTCCAGATGAATTGGCATTAGTTGATGCAGCATACATTTATAATTGTCGTTTATTAAAACGTACACCAACAGAAGTGACAGTTGATGTGCCAAAAAATGGGAACATTATTTATAAAATCTTATATATTTTACCATTCGATTCGACCAGGAAAAGAATGTCGATCATATTTCGTCATCCTATAACACAAGATATTGTTATGTATACGAAAGGTGCCGATACGGCAATTATACCACGTCTCAGACCAGCTGAAGATGATTCAGAACAAAAGAAAATCATAATGAAAACCCAACAACATTTAAATACATATGCACGAGAAGGATTAAGAGTATTGGTGATGGCGAAACGCATATTAACCGAACAAGAATATGATTATTGGTATCGTAAACACCAGGAAGTTGAATTAACAAATGATAATGTTGAAAAAAAGATTAGCGAAAGTTATTCTAGTATTGAGTGTAAATTAACACTTTTAGGAGCTACAGGTATAAACTGTGTGGTGAAGACATTATAATTTTAATTAGTCAAAATTCAATTTAAGGCATTGAAGATCGTTTACAAGATGGTGTGCCAGAAACTCTATCGGCTCTAATTGCAGCTGGTATTGTCGTATGGGTATTGACTGGTGATAAACCAGAAACAGCAATCAATATCGCTTATTCAGCTAAATTATTTTCTCCACAAATGGAACTATTAAAATTAATGGCTCGTTCTAAAGAGAGTGTTGAAAGTACAATTAATTGCTTCTTAGCAAATATTGAACAACATCAATCTGATATGTCGGAGTCATATGAAATAAATTCACCACCTTCAACTAGTAGCAACAATAATTCATTTAATCAAACATCATCATCGTCGACTCATCGACGATCATCACAATATTATAATGGAAGAGCATTAATCGTAGATGGAAAAACATTGACATACATTTTAGATAGAAGATCGAATTTAACAAAACCATTTTTAAAATTGACAACGTATTGCAATTCTGTATTATGTTGTCGTGCAACACCATTACAAAAAGCATATATTGTGAAAGTGGTAAAGGAAGAACTGAAAATGAGAACATTAGCGATCGGTGACGGTGCTAATGACGTATCAATGATACAAACTGCAGATGTTGGAATTGGTTCGTATTATTAACGAATAACATAAGTGCACATAGTGGTGTTAATTATAAATATGGTGTGAGTTGATTTAAATATTTTATTTAGGTATTTCTGGTCAAGAAGGCATGCAAGCGGTTATGGCTGCCGATTTCGCATTGTCACGTTTCAAATATTTAGAAAGATTTCTATTAGTGCACGGGCATTGGAGTTACGACCGATTATCACGCATGGTTCTATATTTTTTTTATAAAAATGCTGTAAGTGTCAAAGTACATAAATACGAAACTGAATTATTATTGCCGTAGTCCGTAATAACAAATAGTTGGATTTTTTGGATGTGTTTTTTTTGTTTTCTAGACTTTTGTATTCTTAATGTTCTGGTATCAATTTTATTGTGGCTTTTCTGGTTCCGTGATGATCGATCAAATGTATTTAATGCTCTACAATTTATTTTTTACTTCATTACCTCCGTTGGCAATTGGTAAATCGTTTGATTAACTAAACTTAACGCGGTTATATAAACAAAACAATTATTATCAGGTATTTATGATCAGGATGCTCCTAATCAATTATTACGTGAAAAACCGTACCTGTATAGACGCAGTCGTTTAGGAAAGGTTTATCGACCTTATTCATTTTGGTTGACTATAGCTGATTCTTTATATCAAAGCGTTTGCATATTTTGGATTTGTAAAGCTGCTTATGATTTTACTGATGCCGATATTTATGAATTTGGTACAGCTGCGACTACAGTTTGTATGTTTGTGATGTTGTTACATGCATCCGTTGAAACTAGATGGTGGGTAAGTATTGTACTAGTCAGGCTGTAGAGAAAAGCATATACTTGAAATGATTTTGTTGTATTTATGTACATTACATAAATGTATCTACTAATCAATATACATGAATGCTTATATTTTAGACAATAATCCACTGTGCGTCGATTGCTCTTTCAATTGGTGCATTTTATTTATATTCAATTCTGTACAATACGTTTTGTGTAAATTGTTTCGGTTTGCCAAGCACATATTGGACAATACAAATAGCGATGCAAAGACCTGCTTATTGGTTAATCATACCACTATCTTGTCTACTAGCATTACTGCCAAGGTAACTGCAATACGTACTCTATATCTATACTTAATTCACGTAATATTCTACCAATTAGTCAGTTTAAAAATTGAACTAAACTCGTTTCTTTTTTTTTGGTCATTTAGATTACTGTACAAAGTTAATCAAACGGTTTTTGCACCTGATGAAGTTACGCAGGAATTAATAGTTCAACGTAAAACTCGTAGAAGAGGTGAGAAATTGTTGATGTCTTGGTCGCGTTCGACATCCATGTGTTTTATTTACAGGTAGTAGAGTATTTACTTTATGACATATGATAATGTAAAGACAACATTATTATTATTGTAATAAACTCGAAATGAATTTATTTTCTTTTTTATATATATATATATATATAAATCAATGGATGTCGTACGTGATCATTGCGTTTAATACCTAATAGACAGCTTAAAATATTTGTCATTTTATTGTTTTTTTCTTTAAGAGGAACCAGTAACAGGAATCAGCATAACATTTTAAGAAATGTTAGATGAGATTTTTTGATTACTTTCTATTAAACATATATGTATGTCAACTTGCACTTAGAGGCTGTGATGCGTAAATTTAAGGGACCAACACACGTAAAAATACATACCAAACGTGCAAATGTATACAACTTATTTTGTATCTATTCGGTTAGAAAAATAATCGGCACAAGTATGTTTTACTCAATTCTGCATTTAGGAAATTTAAGGCAGGGCTTAAAATTCAGTTTTAACTATTTGTAATAATTCAACCGGGATGTTAAGTGAACATTAAGTGCCATTAGTTTTTATCATCCACATTTACCTATATATTGGTTTAAATTATTTTATTTATTTTGGATATATATGTATGTATTTAGTTACCAAGTCAAATAGAGATTCATTGTGAACCTTTTATAAGTATAGTTGCCTCATTCATACTAATTAATATTTAGTTTTTTTTTTTTTTTTTTTTGTAAAATAAATGTTATTATGTATTATTCTATTTCTTATTAATGTTAAAGGTAGATTTCAGATCTATTCATTCTTATAGTATAAAATCTATTTTTCTAAATACATGAGATAGTGTAGTGTAGGCACGTTAAGCCACCAGAGAACTAGCTACTACTACAACAAGTCAATTTTTGCATTGTCTGAATTATTGTTATTAACTCATTTTAAAATCTATTTTATGTATATACACATCTATCAGCATATTCAGAGAAAGTAAAATTTACTATTATCAGATCAAACTCGCTGAACTTTTATTCCAATTTTCCCATTGTCTACGTACCGACAACAAATGTGTCTGTATGGTTGAATAATAGTAATAGTATACAATACAAACATACATGTAGACATTTCGTCAGATTGGTTCAGATGCCTTTCTATTTACTTTAAATCAAATATGAAGACTGGAAGATGATAGTGTGACACCTATTTGTTATATATATGTACTATTTGAAAATATATGATTGTTAATATATCCTATACTCTCAGATACAAATTATAAAATAACTAGTAATTGTTGGAATGATTTTTTTTTATTATATAAAATAAATTTAACTTAATTAAGCCATTTTATTTAAATTATATAGAAAAACTTGTCAGTATTAAAAAACAATATTTTCGATGTTTCATTTTTGTTCCTATTGTATTTGATTTTAAGTTTCAATTTAAATAAAATAAATTCAACAAAATGCTGTGATTACAAATTTACAATAATTACAAATTTAATTTCACATCCGAATAAGCTTGCTATTATAGAAAAATAAAAATAAAGGCAAATAAAAAAAAAAAAAAAAATTTATAAAGAAATCAAAAAATTTCGACATTTATTTTAGCGAAATAACACTTAAACTAGAATTTGCGAAACAAAAAAGATAAAAAGAAAAAAATAATTTATCAATAATAATTATATAAATATATCCCTAAATCAATATTTAATTATATCCTTATACAATAATTATTTAAAAAAATAAATAATAAAACAGAAAATCTCGTTTAAAGCAACATTGAAAATTAATCCAGGTAATTCAAATTTCAATTAGAAAAAAATACTCTAACTTTTAGATAATGTTTATTTCTTTTATATAATAATTCTTAACACTAAATTTAAACTAATTTATGAACTTTTAATTAATAAATTAGGAGGGAGTGTTAATAAGTATTTCTTTGCAATTTAATTTTATGTATGTCTTATTATATTGCACTGGCTTGAATAAGATTGTCGTCGATGCCAGTGACCATATTACCATTGACACATATACTCTCCACACACATTTAAGTTGCGGAATGTAACATCATCAGAATGATAAACAGAAATACAAATATATATACATACATACATGCCTTTACATCATCATCAGGAATACGACATATACATATGTATCTACATGCCATAATTGTATAATATAAATATATATATAGAAGATATATGTAATATATGAAACAATCAATCAGGGATTATTTTGTTCTGGAATTAGAATAATAATAATCGCCATCACATTAGCGCAACCGGTAAATTAATTAATTAGTAAAGAATCTTCATTTTTTTTCTTTTTTTATTCAATAAAGATAGCTAAAATCAGTATAAAAAAGGAGCAAAATAGTTGCGTAGCTATGCCTCAAATAGGTGGTGGGGTAACAATCCATATAATAAAACACAGCCTCGCAAAGCCCAAAATACTTTTTTAGGTATTTTTCCGTCACTTAATTTTTCTAATATATATTCACATTATAGTACAAGAATTATAAAACATATGTACAAAAACTGTTTAAAAATCGAATTTAATCTACATTATATACATTAGACTATAATAGCTGCTGCTATGCTCAGATAGTAGATAGTAGTTCTTATCACGAAATGATAATTTTTCGTTTTTTTATTTTTTTACGTTCAAATTTTCAGTTTCCGCATCATCATCATCATCATCATCATCTTCTACCTCGAGCAGCCATTTCCCTAGAGCATTTTAAGTTTTTTTGAGATCGCTTTGGTCACAATGTTTCTATTTTTCTCTTATATATACATCGTATATAATACGATGTATAAATCTCTTTTTAATATCATTTATGTATATGAATATATACATATTGTTATCAATTAATTATTAAAATAATCCTGGCTTCTCTCTTTTATCATTATTATTATTAATCGACAAGTCATTCGTCAGAATTATTTCGTATCTTATAAGTCGTTCAATATAATACTACTCTCTTTAGGTAGTAGTATTCAGTACTACTAAAGTTGCTCAACAAATTTACTTAGTTGATCTTGAGGTGTCATAGAGGGCATGTCATTTTCCTGATTAGATGAACCCGCTGGACTTAAATGGGAATGAATTGCATTTGAATGATTTTGTCCTAATAGAATTTCTGAAGATGTGAGGTCATGTGGTGATGGCTGTGGTCCTCGTGGACTTGGCACAGTTTGATTACGCGGTGATGAGGAAGGTCTTGATGAAGGACTAGGTTGTGGACTTCTACAAAATATAAATAATACATATCCCTATGATAAATATCTTAATAGATGATATAAGGCAAACAAACACATCATTATGTTTATAAGTGATGGGGGCGGGATTCATTTCATACGTTTGATTGGAAATTATTATTTAGTTTTAGGTACGTACTTACACGTACAAGTATTTGCATATTTTGTTTTCCAATCAATGCTAATATGACACAGTAAGTATCTAGTGGGGTAAGAATATTAAAATATTCCTACCTTATAGGTGGTGGACTTCTGACACTTTGCATCAGTTGTTGCGTAACTGATGAAATACCCTGGCCTTGAGGTGGACCCATTATGCCTTGCGGCGATGGAATAGGGGTCGGTGTAGGTTTCATGCCATGCATTGCATATTGAGCCTCACTAAATGTATTACTATAATTAATTTGCTGTCGAATACTAGGTAACCGTTGCTGGTACGTAGCGGTCTGTTGAAAACTAGATTGTTGTTGTTGTTGATGCTGCTGCTGTTGTTGTTGTTGCTGTGCGGCAGCTGCAGCAGCGGCAGCAGCAGCCGCTTGCTGTTGTTGTCGTTGTAGCGCAATATACTGTTGCTGTTTGAACCTGAAAAAAACATTAGTATATGCAAATCACCACATTCTTTTTCACATATTTCCATTATCTTGATCAGGCGAAAAAAAATCAAATTTTATTACCATTGCTGTTGTTGTGGAGTAATTTGTTGCGCTGGCCCGCCAGGTACTTGATTTAAAACTGGTTGATTTTGACTTAGCATGTTGGCCTGTATAGCAGCCATGCGATTTGGCAATTGTTGATTTGGTAGATTTGGTTGTGCGAGCATATGTGGTAATTGTTGTTGTTGTTGTTGCTGCTGCTGCTGTTGAACTGGATTACTGCCGCCACCGCCGCCGCCACCTCCTTGCATTTGCTGAGACAGTTTATGTTGCTTTTTTTTGACAATTAGAGGACCAATTAGAGGATTCATTATCTACTTACCGCTCTTTGCTTTATGAATGCAGCCATTAATTGTGGATTCGATTTTAATATTGTTAAAATTTGTCCTTGTTGATCTGGATGGGTAGGTGATTTGAGTGTTTGCATTAATTGTTGAAGTGCCTGTCTTTGTAGCATACTACTTGTAGCAATTGGATTACCCGATGAACCTCCAGCAGCTCCTGGCGTCGCCACGGTTCGTATTGCACTCTGTTGTCCAGCTTGAACATTTGGTGGCATTCCACCCATTGGAACACCACCAGGATTCATTGATGGCCCTGGTTGACGAATACCAGGGCCACTTGGATATCTATGCTGCCATTGTTCCATTGGTAACAGATTACCACCTGAAAAAAGAAAACAATAACTACATAAAACCCACAATAATTAATGCTATTTAATTACCTTGATTTACACCTAAATGACCTGGAGTACCTCGCATTGTTGGCGGAGGCATATTTTGACCGGGACCTTGATTCGGCATACCTTTTCCATATCCCCCCCCATGTGGTGCTTGTTGTCTTGCAGCTTCTTCTTGTACTTGCTTGACTACTTGAAGAACAGCAGCTGGTGGCGTTTGAGTGCCAGGTTTCATTCCAACGCCCGATTGATGAGATTGAATGCCCATTGATGGATTTGGCAAACCTAATCATCGACGTTAGAAGAAAAATATTCATTTACAATGAGAGAAAACATCAGATCAATTGATACTAATCACCTTTTGAAAACATACCTGAATTGACAATTCCACCAGGACTTACTGAACGTGGATGTACTTGGCCAGATCCTGGATTCATTGGTACACTTGAGTTTGAACTACCACCACTCATAGAATTTCCAGATGGTACAGTTCGACTCATTACAGCCATTCTTCTTCTTAATAACTGTGCTTGTTGTAATCTTTGTTGCAATTGTTGTTGCTTTAATTTGTATTTAATGTTCGAACAGAATGGCACAAGACACTATTTATGAAAATACAAACAAATTGGTTTGGTTTGGTTTGGTTTGACATGACTAGCGTATTCATAATTAGATTATTAGAAATGAAAAAGAGAGGAAAGAAACACCACAAAACACAGATCGAAAGAATTTACAACTATTTAGTAATAAATAAATAAATCTACCTTTGTTTCTTGGCAATTCTTTGCATGATAGCAGCATAAAGCAATCAGCTGTTTACAAATTGGACAGCCACCATTAGTTTTTCTTTTGCAATTTCTCGTATGATTGACCACACGTCGCATTTTAGCGCAACTGGGTAATCGACAATTCGCATCCCGACATTGAACAGCATGTGTAAGAGATTGTATACATCTCTATTAAGTGAAAATAAATGATATGTATTATTAAACTATACTATCGAAAAATAATAATAAATACTATTATATGCATTTCTTCTTTTCTAACCTGTATTGATAATTTCCGTGCTTCTTGTGGATTAGCTTTATTATTGTCGCTTGGCGAATTGGCATCATCTAGACCAAATCCTAATTGTTCCATTTTATGTGGATGACCAACTTTCTCATAACATGGTACACAAAGATCAAAATCTTCACATATGGTGCAATGGTACCTTGTATCCACGTGCGATTTACATTCATTGCAAGTGTAATCAAATTTATCTTGACTTTGATTATGTAATTCGTACAACATACACATTGTACTATATTTTGCTCGTCGTAACGATGAGAATTCATAATGTTTTTCACGTGCTAATGTTAAAAATGCATCTCTTCCATCCATTAAATCACAATTTATAAATGCATCTGGATCCTGTATGGCCTTTAATTGAAAATTATGGTAATAGTTATTTATGTGTTAAATAAAGGCAAAAAGGTTTGAATACTTTATTGCTCACAAGTAATCACAATAATTAGAATCATTGAGAGCAACAAAGGCCAAATATTTGAGAAAAACATTCAATTGATAATAAAGCCATTTTATAGAAAAAATGATTTTCTCTTCTTTGTTATACTAAGGGTTTTTGTTTCGTTCTGTCGCTAAATTGATAACTGTATCACTATAGCGTAAAAAATTACACATTAATGGGTGATTGAAGAAAACATATATTATTTACCGCCAGTTCCTGGAAAACGGGCTACAGATAATCTACATAACAGATTAAATATTTTATCCTAGCAACAAGAATAATTCGCTTTTCTACAACCGGCGGTTATGGAAATATATCAATTATATAATTAATTACTTTTAAACTTGCTGCTGATTGTACAGAATGTAATCGAATAACAAAAAATACTTCTTTATGCTTTTCCATTGTAGCGAAAATTTTATCCGATAAATCGTTGCCTATTTGCGGTGTATTAGATTTTTTATTGCTATTCTTTCTTTGGTTCGCTTTCGATTTTGTGCTTTTCTTTGCCTTTTTCTGTCCCTTTTTTTTACCTTCTGGTCCAACTTCACTTTCTTCCATATTTGAAAAAATCTGTAAACGAATATCAACAATTTACATTTTTATCAAATAATCTTCTATTCATTACTACAGTTCTACAAAAAAACAAAAATTATATTACCGCTTCAGCTGCTTCTGCTTGTTTTCGTTTCTCTTCTTCTTCTTGATCAAGTTCTTTAATACTTTCCTCTAAAACATTTGGCCAAAAATCACCTTCAAAATATGGTAAATCTGCTGCAGTTTTCAGCATATCTTCTGCAGCTTGCTTTAGTATATCCTAAAACCGAGCAAAATTAAATGTTTTTTATTTGAATAATAAATTGCAAATGTATTATTACACTTTCTAACTTACTTTATAATCAACTATAATTCGTTCAATAATTCCTTTATCTAGCATCTTTTTGTACCAATCTTGCAGTCTTTTCGGTTTAGGAATCTTTTGATCTGGCGGATGACAATGAAATATATAGTCATCACCTTCACTAGGTGGACATGCCCATATATGAGCCATTGTATAACCTAATTGTTTAACATAATCTAAATAGCTCAATAAAATTTCATGATAAACGGCCGTTCTACATTGTTTCGGTTTGAAAAAATGTACAGAGTCTAAATATGCAATATAAACACGACGTGTATTTGGTGCTGGACATTCACTACCATATTCTTGTACATGCATACCAAAAAAGCAAACATCAACGCCATCAATTTCTTCAAATGCAAATAGTGCTTTTGCTCGATATGGAAATTCCGATGCTAAATCACCTGATTCGACAAATTTACTCCTCATACCGGGCTTCACTTCAACAACTTTATCACTACTTGAAACTACACGAATATGAACTTCGCCGGCACCCGCTTCTTTTTTCTTTAAAAATGTATTTATTCGAGTTTCGATATAAACGCCTAGATTTGTTACCGGCAAACGTTTCGCATTGAATTTATTTTCACGTCGTTTTATATTTTTCGCTTTTAAACATTCGTCGCATGTGTAACCTTGAGGCCATATTGCTGAATGATGTAAAATGCATATTTTATGTACCTTTCGTCCACAATCTGTACAACGAACAAATTCTTCCATTTCTAAATGGTCGTTTTTCATTTCTTGAAATTGATCTTTTTTTATTGAATTTTGTGCTTGCGACGAATCGTCGCCTAATGTTACCGTATCACCTTGAATGTCATTGAAACATTTTTGACAAAATGTATATCTGTCCGGACCAAGTCCATAACCCTTCAAACTATTTTGGTAACTATAATATTTCGCATCTCTTGCAATTGTACACAATTGTTTTCCATAACAACACAACACTTGAGGATTAAATGTATATTTTCGACCACAGCAATAACCCATTGATTGCATAACTGGATCAATATCCTGTTCGAAAATTTCCGATAATTTTGTGCAATATCGATAGACTCGACTCGTTTTCCTATTATATAACCATGCATTATCAAACATAAGCCAAACATCATCCACATATTCCCATGGATCTAAATATTGGCCAATATCTAATTTTCTTTTAATCGTTGACAAATCCATTGGTTTTTTTACAATATCGAAATAATCGGGTATACATAATGTTTGTGGATCAACAGGTTGTCTAAATGGTATACTTTCCGGATCATGTTTGTACAATTTTTCTAATGTTGGCAGTAATTTTTGTCTTAATTCATCCGGCTCGAATAATTTGATTAGTTTTGTTTCAATACCGCTACTACCAGATTGAGTAGATTGATTATCATCTAGCAACGGCGGTTTAACATCAGCTGATGAACTGCTGCATGGTGGTTCATCTTTGATAATTGGCTTATTTTCGACATGTTGCTGTTGATCGCAACTATTATCAGCATTATCTGTACTTGGTTCCATTTTGATTTCTGTCTTAATTTCCATTTGCATGTCATTATTATTATTATTATTAACACCACATTTACTACTAGTATTTTGATTATCATTTCCTAATGAATCATCATGTTGATGTGGTTCCTGCTTTATTTCCATCGGTTCCATTTTGATTTGATCCAATTTACCTTTGTTACCATCAGAAACTATTGTTGCTGGTGATGTATCATCATTATTATCAGATATAGCAGCGGCTCGAAGAGCGGCCATTTGAGATGATGATGATGATGATGTTACAGATGATTGTCTTGTTGTATTTAAAGCCGCCCTCTCTGCAGTACTCATACCTTTACCGAGATTAGCAACGGTACTTGGTGATGCTTGAATGCCTGGAGTTACAGGTGCTGGTGAGGCACCTGTTGATGAATTAATTGATTTATCACTAGTTGTTGATAATCTGTTACTGGAAGTGGTGCCATTTTGCTGCTGAGTACTATTTAAATTATTCATATTTTGAGTGTTTTGCTGTTGCGATTGGGAAGTAATTTGTTGATTAATAAAGCCTACAGAATTAGGTGATGGAGTAGTGATTCGGCTATTTTTCAATAGATCAAATTGATTTTGTTGTTGTTGACTTCCAGCAGGTGATACCTGAGGTAAGCTAATAGGTCCATTTGAAGAAAACTGTGTCGAATTCGTACTTCCCTGAGAGAGTGGATTGCCAAATGGTGAAAGACCAGGATTTGAAGTTGTAGGACTGGGGCCTGGTAGCGCTGTCAGATTCAATTGTTGTTGTTGTTGCTGCTGCTGCTGCTGCTGCTGTAATGATTGGACTTGATTACCACCAGTTTGTTGTTGTGTAGTATAAACCATTTGATTAGTTCCTTGTTGATTGATTAAATTGAGTGTATTTATATTATTTGAAATTGTTGGCGAATTGGAACGTAATGATTGTTGTGTTTGTACCACATTTATTGCATTTCTAACCAAACCTTGATTTGCTGGTGGTCTAATACCTTGCTGCTGTTGTAACTGTTGTTGTTGCTGCTGCTGCTGCAACTGCAATTCTTTTCGTTTCTGTCGTTTTTCCTCAAGTTCTTTTTGAATTTTATAAATTTTCTCAGCTAAAAGATGGTAATATTCTGAACGTGAATTTGCAGCCTCATACATATCGCCTTCAACTTTTTTCGCATAAGCTACCAAATTATGCATACGTTTATCTAATAGAGCTTGAGGATCGGGCGTTGGAAAAATCGCTTGCACCAATTTATGAACTAGATGATTACGAAGATCAGTTGTCACAGATTGATGCCATTCCTTTGTTCCTGTTACAGGAGAAGCGGTAACCTGACCCGGCTGCAAACCACCAGGTAATTGACTAACTAAACCCTGATTAGCTGCCTCTGCTCCACTAGCTAATCCAATCATTACACTATTAACATTTTGTTGAAATGTTGCAGACTGTTGATTTAAGCTTTGCACTTGCTGTAGAACATTGGCAGCTGTTGGATCACTGCCAAGTGGTAAATTTACATTTGCCGTTACCCCTTGAGATGTTGGTGGTAGACCCCTCAAAAGGGCTGTAGGGCATCGTGTTTGCATATTAGAATTTACATTTGTTGGTAATCTTAGACTTGGTCTAGGTTGAGTGGTGCTAGCAGGTAGAATGCCTGTAGGAGTTGCCGCCACTCCTCCAGAAACTGTCGACTGTAGCGCTAAATTATCATAATTTCTTCTAATTTGAGCTTCGGAAGTATTGACAGGAAGTGTTTGAGTAGAACCTTGCGGTGTTGTCGATGATGGTGTATTTCTCCTATCTGCTTGTTTCAATGGCAAACAAACTGGACAATCTTGTCTTACGCAATTTTTCCAATGACTTATAATTTGCCGAGAAGAACTGCAATGAGCAACAGAACAACTTCGGCCTGCACTGCACGTTGTCATATGATTAAGAACATTTTTCATTGTTTTGCAATGTGGTAGAGTACAATGCCAATGTTCACCATTCGGTTGTGATGTTTCTCGCCTTTGACATTTATGTGCATGTAATAATAATACTAATTGCTGTTGGATCAATTTTCGCTTTTCTGGATCTATAAAAAAAAGGGGACAAAAAAGAGGGACAAAATAAAATAAAAATAAAATTATCAACCCTAAACACATACAGGTACATACAGTTTGTATTTGCAATAGAATATTGCGAAATAAATGTAGATAAAAAAATAGAGAAAAAGTAAAAACAACATTAAAGACAACGCACCTGTGGATGGAGCTGGTGGGGCTCCAGGTTGTCCAGCTTGACTTGTTGTCGCTTGCTGGGGTCCAGGTTGAGAAACGCTAGGTGCTCCAGATTGTGGCTGTGCTGGTGATGGAGCTGGTGGTTGAGTTTGAACTATTCCACCGTCACCACCCATTGGCCCACCGCCACCCATAGGTCCGCCAACAGGTCCACCTGCTTGTGGACCACCAAATCTAGGACTGGTGCCAGGAATATTAATTTTTTGCTGTGGTGTGACCACGCCTACTATAAAAATAACGTTTGTAGTGTTGATGCAGCAATAAACACTTTTTACTTCAGCTCATACATGGTCGTGATGATTGTTCTGCATTTGAATTCCCGTACGGATAGGGTGAATTGCCCAACATTCCAGAATGTCCACTTAATAAAATATTTGGATTTTGTAATCGCGTACCCCCTCCTATGTGAATATTGGGTGATGCTCTCTGTTGCAAATGCGTTAATCGATTTATTAATGGACCATTTTGAAGGCCCTATTAAATATAGAAATTGAATAATAATAACATAAAATATCATAATATGTATTTATTTATATACCTGATTCATAGTATGATGTGGTCCAGGTTGATTAGACATTAAATTTGATGTATTGGCAAGCTGGGGCTTACTGACTGCCCCGCTACTGACCACCAATCCTCCACCACCCATATTGCCCAAAGAATTCATATTGCTATTCGTCATAATCAAACTACCTCCTCCCGTATTGCTTAGTCCTAAATAAATTCCTTCAGTATTATTTTATTATACTATTATATATATATATGTAAATATTAAGTATAGGTATTTTTTTTTCTAAAATATAAACAAAGAAAAAATAAATAAATAACCATCGTACCTTGTATAGAACTCATAACTTGAGCAGTACTTCCATTATTAGTTACAGATTGTAATCCACTATTGTTTGCAGATAAACTACCTATGTTTATTTGATCAACTACTCCTCCACCACCACCACTTCTTGCCACTGAAACATTGGGTAATGATTGTAAATTTGGACTCTTACTACCTATTTGACCACCTGTTAATAGTGGATTGCCGAGGCTACTACTTTTACTCTAAAAAAAATAAAATAAAAAATAAATATTTATATAAATATAAAGTCTTTTTAAAGCGACAGTTCAAAACAATAGGTAGTATACCTGCTGAATTATATGAGTGATGTGCATGTGCCTAAGGCTGTTGTCATCTGGATTAATGATACCATTTGACATAGTACCAGGACCTGGACCAGGACCTTGAGCAGGAGGTTTCACATTATTAATATTATCATTTGAAACACCCCATGGTGAAATAAGCTCGAGCTCATCTGGAAGATCTTTTTCCAATACCAACATATCAACATTGGTCAAAACATCTAAACAATTAAAGAGAAGATTAAAGAAATGTCAACAACAACGATTTTTATACATATGAATTTTATGACATCTATATAATAATAGTGATAAAACAAACCAATCGCCAAAATGATGAGAATGTTAGTGATGAATTTCAATATTTTTACATCAAAATACATAAAAACCAAAAAAAAAACAAAAAAAAAAAAAAAACAAGAAAAAGAAACATGTAGATACATGTATGTATGTATGGAATATTTGTGTTGTAGGAACGTATGCAACTATATCAATTTTTTATAAATAAAATGGCATCAAGCGTGAATATGTATAATCCGAGAATCCAAGCTAAAAATGTTTATTTTTCTACTATTCCATGTTAGTTTTGATGGAAATTTGTTAAAAATGCATTTAAATATTGTTGAAATTGCAAAATTTAGTTAGTAGATTTTAGTTACTATAGGATATAGATGTATGAGTAATATAGGCAGTATTTACTTTGTTGAGAATAATTCCATTGGTTCCTCGCATTGAAAGCACCACCACCATTATCTGATTGAAGGGCTGATAACCCATAGTGGTTGAAAGCTAGTTAAGTATATTACATCAATGTTAAAGATTTGCCACTAATCTTTTATTTCCAATTATAATAATATACATAATTTTTTACTTAATATTAATTTAAATGCTTTGTCTTTTATATATTTTTTCATAAAATTGGTATCATTGACGTTGAAAATATTTTTTCGTTTCTATGATACACACTTTAAAAGATATAAATTGAGTATAGCAGAAACTGAAAGTAGTAACGAATATGTTCATTATTTCGTTTTTAACTACTATCGTAAATTATCCAATCCATCGATTTTTTTTTTTTTTTTAGGAACCATTATAGATGGAAACTTGGAAGAAAATTCGGTGAATTATAATAATTGATTAAAATACACAATCTCAAAATGAATGAGAAAAAATAATAGGTAGAGTGTTATTTTTATTTACAACATATTACCTACATGTATTGCGGAGCGCTAAAGTGACTAAAACAGAAGACTTGCTTGCATCTTTTTCTAGCTAGAAAGCTTTATAGGAAAAGAGCTAAATAATAACAAAAACAAATCTAGTAGTCTACTACTGTCTTACATATATGAGTTTGTTAATACACATTCTTATTGTTCAGTTGTGATTGTATCAGAATTTTTATGTTTATTAACTAGATAAAAACGCCAAGAAATCAGTTTATCTAGCTAGTAGGTACCTACTTAATTATGAAATAGGAAAAAGCACAGTATACTATATATATCTATATATATATATATAGACTATCAAATATTATATATATTTTATCTTTTCTTAGTGATACTGTTTGGAACAGCTGTTTTTACAAATTTTCATTTGCAAAATATTTTCTTTTGTCAGGACTATAGAAACGCCTCTCCCGCGTCCACACAAGACATGCTTTTCAAATAAAATATAAACAGAAAATGTTTTACATTTATAACTTACCGGATGAATCGGTCTGACCAGCAAATGGGTCTAATTTAGGCCTTTTGGCACTTGATGGACCATCAACAAGATGATCGGCCATATCGATATCCTTACTAATTTACAAGCCAAAGCTAAAGCTCTGGCTCGAAATATGCGGCAGCCCAATTTAACTTAATACGCTATATTATTATTATACTTTATATAAAATTTACACACAAAAGCATAATTTTTCTAATGAAAATCCATTGAAACGGCGCGAAACAATCGATGTAGCGAATTCGACAGTCGATGCATGTTGCAAGGCACATATTAATCAAACTAAAATCAACCATCGGCCATCATGAACTTCAACTAATACGTCTGGTCTACTATACTTGCAACGGCCTATCACCATCTTCCGTCTAAATAACTAAATTAATCGCAAACAAATTTGTATGATTATATTCGATTTGATATAGTTTTTTAACAAATAATAGCACAATTATTACACAATTATCTTTTAGGACTATTTTTCTATTCTAATTTTGCAGTTTAAACAATACACAACACCACCACGATACGATATCGTGTAAATTTCGACGCGACCTCAAACTGGCAATATGGCGGCTCTTGATCAAACTTTGCTACGCTTGTCAGTAATTTTCGATGTAGTACAATGCCTCAGACGTCCTATTGGTAGAAATCATTCACGTGATATACATCAACAATTTCATTGGTCTTATAACCCGGAAACGCTGTGACGTATGTCCGCCGTCACAAATAAAGAACGTACAATTTAGGAAATTTACACAATATTTGTTTTATTATAATATTCCTAATATCTTTTATTTCATTTCAAAATTCAAACTGAAATACACCAAGTTTTTAATTAAAATTTAAAATAATTTCAATTGCTTTATATCTGCAATTTAAATGAAATGTATATTATCGTTATCGTTATTATCTACATCTACTTTTCTTTAATATAAATTAAATAATCGCAGAATAGATAGAAATCTAAAATGATTTATCGATACAATTATACTGTAGCTACCATCTTGCGACAAAATAACAAATTACGGTAAGCAGAGTCATCTAAAACTAAAAATTTTTTTTTTTTGTTTTCTCGACAATACTTTATTAGTTTATTTTATAACCATAAAATATAAAATATTATAACCATAACTATGGAGAACTAAAAGGGTTATAGTATAGTTATTATGTACTTATAGTCCTCCATAGTCATAGCATATTAAATTTATCCAGTTTAAATTTTTTAATAATTCATCCCGATTTTTTATTTTATTTTCACCTGATATTGATAGTAATTTGTGTACTAGGTAATAGTACTATGCATTATAATATTAAGTAGCTATATGTATACTAAAATCAAGAGAGTGATTGGAGCTGAAAAATTTATAGATACTGTTCTCCTAACCCGTTTCTAACAGATGTAACTACATTCTTTAGGATCCATATTCTCTTTACAAATTTAAAATGAGCTAATGAATATATATTTTAAATATAAAAAAAAAACTAATTAATATTACGATTAAAACTGATTTATTTAATTGGAAAATCCGTCATTTGAATACAAATAATGTAAATGCGTACAAATATATATAATTTAACATATCGAACATACATACTAATTCATTACGGATTGTAAAAAATGTATCGTTGATTGTCTACTATATTTATACCTTATTGAATAATAAAGGCACTGAAAGTAAATACAAAATAATAAATTAATGAAACGTTTCAAAAAGAAATACGTATTTTCTCTGGTTGGAACAACTTACATGTTCTAATGACTCCAATTAAACAACCAAATAGAAATAAATTTGCTACGACGATTTGTCTAGCAGCTTTCTTATCAGCATCAACATCTCTCGTATTAAATATATTTTCAACACGCTTCATAATTTCAAGTTTAAATTGTTGTTGTCCAGTTTTACTTCGGACTGGAATAAACTAAAAATGGCTATTTATTTTTATGCAGAGACTTTAACTGCTCTAACAAAATATAAAAGTTTCTATGCTTTAATTAATCTTATTATCCGTGAATGCAATGCGCAAAAGGTTATATATCGTTCACATATTTCTTCTTTTTTCAAACACTTTGGCTCGAAATAATTTTAAAATTAAATACTTCTTCAATTATATATTATATTTTTGCAAATCTGTGCACTGTGCACAGTTATCTTATCACATATTATAGATTAGATTAGACTAATTATTATAGTCATATATAATATAATTAATTAATTAATACTTAGTTAAAGTTTAGTATTTAATAATAATTTGTAAATTAATTAATAATGTGAACATGTGAATATAAATTCAAACTGTAATTAAATTATTACAGTTTGAATTTGGCGGTTATCCCGATGTCGTAGTAACTTTCAATTGTCAAATATTGAGCAAATGGTTATTTCCGCTGCAAATGCAAATGGTGTAATTCAGTCATAGCTGCTATAGGTGTTTAAACAGACAATAGCTGGTTATAAATGAGTTTTCTTTACATACATTTTTTATTATATTTAGTTTATAGCTAACCGAGAAGCGGAAACCGGAAAATCAAGAACTCGGACCATATCTAATTTTTTTTTTGTATATTTGTTAAAAATTTTGTATTTAATAAAATACCTCTAGACGAAAAAATGCCCTCTGCTGCCATCGACAAATCTGATAAAACTTCTACCTCCACTGATATTGTGGTATCAGACACTGCAATTGCACCAATAAAACAAGCCATTACTGTTATAGATCATAAAATTAGAAATTTACAAAAGAGAAAGGTAGGTACATCAAAAGAAAATGGTATGAATTTTAAGCTTTAAAGTTGTAACACAAAAGTAGGTTAAATTGATATAATATGGATAATAATGTAAAAAAATTTTAGTCGAAATTAACGTTATATAAAGAAATTGGTGAAAAAGAATTAAATTCTGATCAAAAGAGTGCTCTTGAAAACCTTAATGGAGTACTCCAAACATTAGATTTTGCATTGGAAATACAAAAGCAATTTCAAAGTAAGTTTCAACTAGTTTTTTTTTTAATCAGTTTTACTAAATTAATATTTTTAATAGGTATTGTTTCGGCTTGTGAAAAGGAAGCTAAGAAACAAGCAAAACGTGAGGCAGCTGAAAAGACTCGAGCTGAATTGGCTAAAATACGAGAAGTTTTA
Source organism: Platypus cylindrus (assembly GCA_949748235.1). Taxonomy (NCBI): domain Eukaryota; kingdom Metazoa; phylum Arthropoda; class Insecta; order Coleoptera; family Curculionidae; genus Platypus; species Platypus cylindrus. The sequence goes on from OX456494.1 coordinate 11,898,466, forward strand.
TTGGTTCAGGATGCTCTCAATCAGATGGGGCTTGATGAGGTTAGAGAAGATTTTTTGCAAGGTCGTAATGGAGCCACGCAATTGACTGAAGCGGAACTGAAGTAAGACACTGACAAAATTATAAATTAAATCTATCAACGATTATTATCACGACATTTTGTGTACTTGTGTAATTATTCATTATTTGATTTAGATTATTAGATGACGTTTACCCTATTGTAACTCCAAAGCGTGAAGGTGACGATCCAAATGTCTTTAATGAAAGTGTACACGTGGCAGCTGATAATTTGCTATCAATAATTGAAGCAAAACCAAAGCAAGTGTTTGATGGCACTTTTAGTCAAGTAAAAGAAATTTTGGGAAAGATTCATGGTAGTCAATATTTTCAACAAGGACAGGTAATCGTGCTTTTATTTAATATACCTAGTTATTCTGTTACTAATTTGGTTTGGTTTGGTTGATTTCTAGGTAACATCAGTTGAACAAGTTGTAATTACTAAAGAAGCTCCTGTTGAACAAACTCCACCCACGGTAACACTAAATCAAACGGATAACATTACTGAAGTTTCCCAAGAAGGTACGTAACAAAGTGTAGATTGTTTTCTATTATTTTTGAGAAATAGGTATAAATTTTAATGTATGAACGAGTATACACTATATCTGTATGTATTATAGTATATAATATAAATTATCAATTGATTAAAGGGACGTTAGAAACTATCACAATCGAAGCAACTAATTATCAAGCCGTTGTTCGAACAACATCTCCAGAAGTTGCTGTATCAGTTGCACCAGTTGATCCGACAAATGTTGTATCTTCTCCTTCTGCTCAACAACAACAAATGCCAATTGCTACAGCAGTTTCCTGTGTAATTGATCCTTCACTTACTGCAATGCAAGCACCTCAACAAGAGATATTTTATCAGCAAGCATCACTAGCTCCAATTGCTCAACACCAACAGCAGCAGCAGCAGCTACATCAATCACATAGAGCGATTGCAGAAATTCTTGGTGGTACTGGTAACTTTTTCTTTCTACAAGAATCAGAAATTGATACACCTGAACAAATACCAACGCAAACATTTACGAATCAAACATTTGTTGTTCAACCACCACCACCAATTCCATTGCCACCACAATTCCAACCGACACCATCCCCACAAATATCCACTGCTGCTCCTGCTCCTGCTGCACCTATTGCAAACAATATGCCACAACAACTTAATAATATGGAACACGTTGTTCCAGCCGGAACAGTAATGATTCCTGTAGTTTCTATAAAAGATAGTGAAAATTTAACTGCTGCTGCTACCCCAGTTAATATTACTGCCGGACATTTGCATGCAGCAAATAATATAATAGATAAACGTCGAGTTGCTCATCCGCCGATGGTCCCGCAACAACAACAAGTAACTAAAGCTAATAGTAATCAAGTTTATTGCAATAACAATAATAATGGCTTTAATAATAATAATAATAATAATAAATACAATCGACACCAACAACATGGAGGACGAAATAATAATGGTCAAAACAGATCTCAGAGTAATAGGCATTAATAATAATTGAATTTATATAAAATATTATACATAATTGTTTTCCTAATGATTATTATTATTATTATTATCAGCTTATAGCGTTAAAATGTAATTCTGTAAACTATGTGGTTTTTCATCGTAACAATTGTAGTAAAATGTGTAGCGTATCACACTCATATCGAATAGACTAAACAACACATTAAATAATTATTGTTCTCCGTTTCATATCCATCCATAAGTAATGAGTATATTGTGTGAATCATTACCAATATACACACACATATTTTGCATAGTTTGTAATATTTAATTAGTTGGAAATGAAATGTTAATATTTAGTACATTTAAATAACAGTATCGTTTTTTTTCTTTTTTGTAAAACTTGCATTTAACTGAATTGAAAAAGAAAATATATGTATGTATTTATTTTCGCGGCAATACAACATTGATATACTATATAATTTACTAATTTGCCTGGTTTATCAAATATGAATGCTTACTATATGGAAATATTGCAAATGTTTTAAATCAAAATAATTGACATTAAATACACAAGTCTATTGCTTTTTGTTTAGTCGAAGTTACATCCATTTACTATATAAATATTATTAGTATTTTTTTAATATTTTGGTAGAACGAATTTATCACAACCGAAGAAATCATAAATGCATCAAGTATTACCTAGGCACCGTTACTTGAATGTACACTTTATCCCTATATAGTTGATTTTCATAATAGAGATATCTAACACATACATAATCGTTACATTCTAGTGAATTAGTATAATGATTTAGAAAATATTGATTTGCATTTATAAAAATTAAAAGAAAGAAAACGAAATATGTTCAGTTTTCGTGTTTACCTATCAATATAGGCAGTATTCAAATACGATTTTTTAACATAATTTATAAGGAGAACTAAATAAACTTAAATGTTCAGAAGCATTCTTTTGAACTTGACTAAAATAATTTACATAGACATTCGAAATTTCATATATAAGTATTATATTTAATATTTTAACAAAAATTTAATCTAAGCTAAAAATACAATAAAAAAAATAAAGAAAAAAATTAATACAGCGAATATTTTGATCATAAGCCACCTATTAGAGGAGACCGATTTGAAATATTTCAATATTTGTGTATGAGCAGCTTCTATATTTAATTCAGTATTCTCTATATTCGTATCTATTCTCTCTACCTAAAAATAACAGAGAACAAGGATAAAAAAGAAGGAAAATTGTAAATATTAAATACATACCAATTCTTCTTGTTCTTTTACCATATGAGCCAATTGCTGGAATATGCTACCTAATTCAACTATTGTAGTCTCAATATTTTGCATTGTTTCAGCTCGATTTTGTAAATAGTTATCAGTTTCATCGTATATAAGTGCCGCTTGCATTTGGCTTTGAGGTACAAGGGGCTGAATTTCAGCATTCCGATTATCAATCTGATGGTCTTGCTCTTGAAATAATAAACTTGCTGAAATTTGTTTATTTTTCTATTTTGATTGATTTTATGTATGCATTGCTATTATACTCTTACAACGTCCAATTGCAGTAGCTGCTGTTGTCGATGGTACGCCACTTTGACTAAATTGATCTCTTCTTGATTTTTGCTGTTTTAAATTTTCAGTTCGTACTTCTAGTACTTGCTTAAAATCTGTTGACATTGTTGCCAATTTCGATTGCAATGTTAAAACTATATTACTCGAATGACTCTGTAAATGCTTTCCACCACCACCACCGACAGTAGATTGTTTCTGTTTTCGCGAAATATTTTGTAATTGGGCAATTTGTTGATTAAGACTATTCAGATCATTTTTTATTATATATGTTAATTCTTGGATTTCTCTTGTATGATCATCAAATAACGATTTCCTTTTGGCTACTATAAAATTTCAGTGTTTCTATTTAATAAATCGTTGAGAGAGATAGAGGAGGGGGGGGACAGTAATCCAATATACATATAAAATACTTCTTACGTAATGTTAATTTTTCTAATTTACTATAAGTGCTGGCAATGTTTTTTCCCACATTTTTAGCTATATACATAAACTCTGAATAGCTTTCGAAGACTTTCGATTTTTTTGTGTCTCTAGATGAGTTGAATCGAGTAGTAATAGTTTGATCCTATAAAAGATAAATTCAAATAATTAAACCACTAATGTGTAATGTAATCAACTGGTTTTTTCTTTACCTGCAAAGCATGAACTGTATTTATAAATTCACTTGTTCTATCTCTGGCAGCCATAACTGGTTCAGAGTATACATAATCTTCAACACTAGTTTCTATGTGATAACTTTGTGAATCATCATTTAAATACGAATTGCTTATTTTATTAATTACATTTGGTTGCGATAAATACCGTTCATTACCTACAACCAACAGATTTTCAGATTCTGAACGTGGATGTCTTCTTCTAGGAAGCATTGCATAATTGTAAAACGAAAAAACCCTATCTAAATGGTATCAAAATGTAACAGAAAATATAGCAATAACAATTGGTAATTATTCCATTGAATTCATTCTATATAAATAAAAAATTACAAAAAATTAATTACATTACATATTACAATATACTTAAATAAAAACTAGGTTGGACACGTCAGCGTCACATTAAGACGTGTGTATATTTTTTTATACGACTAACGGCGAGCACACAATCATCTTAAATCTCAAAATGAAGATTGCACAATTTGCACATACCCTACGTCAATTTTTATTTTAGGGAAGGGAAATCGGCAAATGACTATATAGAAAGATTATAAAGAAATAGAATCAAAGAATTTTCAATTTTCTATGCCCCTAAATCAGGCTAAATCTAAATGTCCTAAAATAAAAAGGTTTTTATTAAAAACAGTTCGAAGCTGCGAAATATCGATGTTCATAAGAACGAAATTTCAGCTATGTCATGCAACATAACCTAACTAACGAGCATTATGTGAAACAGGCGCCAAATATTTCAAAAGAGTTGTTTATTTTTTATGCAATTTATAAGAATAAGTTAATAGTCAGTTCAGGTCAGAAATTCACAGATATCAATTTAGAATATAACAAATAAGCGAATATTAATTGAAAAATGAGTCAAGAATTTGAAGAAAATATACAAACATTGGAAATAAAAGTAAACAATTCGATAATAAGTAACATTAATGGGCCGTTGGAAGAATGCCTCGAAGACAATGAACGTGGCAAAATTAGCGATAGTAATCTTATAGATTCTTCAAATTTAGTGAATAACGATAACCCTGTAGAACAAATAGAAGGTGAAATTAGTTTTAAAAAGCATAAAAAATTTAATATTATAGACAGCAGTGACGATGAAGATTATTGTCAAGTTAAAAAAAGTTCCAATGAATCTCAGCATTGTATTGATAAAATTGATAAAGACAAATTACCTGATGTAATAAATGTTTCAAAATCACTAACAGATCATGTTGATCAACAAGTAAAGTGAACTTAAAGATACATATATACTGCATATAATGCATTCATAATAATTTGCAGCAATCAATACTGGCCGCTTTATGTGATTCAGAAAGTGAAGAAGATGCAGATGGTGAACGATCATCTGTAATTGTCATGAAAACTGATGATGAGAAACCACCAATAGAAAAATTAAATAATCCTAAATTGATGACAGCAAAAGAGGCTGCTTTACTTCGTAAAGAAATTCAGTCAGAATCGCAAAAAATGATAAGAGAAAAAGATATATCTTTGCCATATCATAAACCGAAATGTTACAGTTTAAAAGATTTTTTATTAAAACGTCCAAAATTCATATTGCCAACAGCTGTAATAGGAACAGAACGACTATCAATAAAAATGTCCAATGAACAATTACAAATTTTGTCGTACGTTTATTTTATTTGCGCTTTATTTTATTCATCGTTGATTTAATTAAAGCTTATTTATAGAAAACAATTGGAAAAAAGGGAAGAAGTTGTTAAAGAATTTTATAAATCAGATAGCGAATCAGATGATACAGAGAAAGAGCAGGAAAATCAAAATGAATCTTTAGACATTCAACATGAATCTTCTACAATCAACAATAAAAATGAAGGAACAGAAGATAATGAACTTTCAGTCTGCACAGAACCAATATCAATAATAAACAGCTATGATGCTGAATTGCAAACAATAAACGACTTGGTTACTGATAGATCAGTCGAATTAATTGTTTCTAATGGTAAATAGCGTATTTATAAAAGTAATAGTAATAATATCTATTTTCTTGAATAGAAAAAAAAAATTCCACTGACGAAATTGAAACAGAAGTAAATGATGATAGGGAATCTATTAATTACGAAAAAACAGGCGAAGAAATATCAGAGCGGGCCATCCAAGTTAATACTAACGATTCAAACTTATTAATAAATTCTTCAGAACCAATTTGCGATTTTCAATTCGGTGAATTAGATAAAGAAATTGAAGATTACGTCGATGAAGCATCTGTTCAAAATGTGAATAAAAATAAGCCCATAATATTGACTGCAAACTTTAAAAAAAATTTACTAAATATTACACCAAAATTGAGTGGACAGAATCAGTCTATTATTGACTTGGATGAAGGCGATGAGAATAATGATAATTCTGGGCCTTTAATGCAACGACTTTTAAACCATATTGCCAATGAGAAAAAAAGAAATAGTCATCCAAAGCAAAATGTTCATTTAAGGTAGGTAATCAATGCCATATTGATATTGAGTGTATGGTTTTTTTTTTTTTTTTTTTTTTTTTTTTAAATTTAAATACTAGTATAATTTCGGTGGAAAGTAGCGGTGACATTCAACAAGAATCGATAGATGTCAATCTGTCAAACGTCGACGACGATGAAATTCTAGTTTCTAATAGTATAAAACTTAAAAATTTAAAAAAAGCTCTAGAAGATGAAATAACCAAAAAAAAGTACAGTATTTGGCACCAAAAAATAACAACGACAAAAGCAAATCAGTCACATCACAATGGTTTGGCAGATAACGGAAAAACAATTGATTGTAAGCAAAGAATGACCATGTGTATGTAGTCATCGTATCTAATTATGAATATAATGTTTTTTTAGCTGATGAAGAAATAATAGAAGAGGAAGAGGAATTAGTAACTGATGAAGAGGACGAGGAGGAAATTTATGATTTGCATTACAACAATGAAAAACCATCACGAAATGTACACAAATCGATATTTATCGATGATGAAGCTGATGATCATGATTGTGATGATGCTGAGGATGTTGCAGGACTGCAAGAAGTAACTAAATTTGAAGAATGCACAAAAAATAACGAAACTAGTGCTGAAGGCGCAAAAAATAATGTCCAAGTGGATACTAGTAAAAAGAGGGTTTTATTAAGAATACGTCGTCCAATAGACGACGAGTCCGATGAAGAAAATAATATTGGAGATAATAATGAAGAAGTAATAAGAAAAGTCGAACAATTGGATTCAACTATTAGTGGTAGATATCATCATACAACACACTAATTCAAAATGTTTAATAATTTGAATGAAAATTATTATTTTTATTCAGTTAATGATGATGAAGATGATGATTCAATTCCACCACATCAACAGCAATATTTTAAAACTCCAATTAAATCAACTATTAGCCAGTCAAAATCCGATTTTATACATTTGACTCCCATATCGTTTTTGGCAAATACGCAACCATATCATAGCTCTTCTGTTACGGTGAGGATTGTACTAATTATTAGTAGATTATATGTTTAATATCATTTAATATGTCTGTGTGTGGTTTGGTTTCTATTGTTTTATTATTTTATAACTAAACAGTTTCCATCGAATAATGGAGATTCATGTGATAGTCAAGCATCGCAACTGTCAAAAGTCAGTACTAATTTCCAAACGAGTTTGGGTGAATCAGAAATTTATATTGATACCCAAGTAATATAATAAACACTTTTTTTTTTTTTTTTTTTTCTTTCAATTGTTGCTTTACTAATATTCATATTATTTAATGTCACAGGACACTAATAATCCAATAGAGAATAATAAAATCATACAAAATGGCGGATCATATTTAGCAACACAAGAACCAACACCAACCACTCAGGATTTATTGGAGATTTGCTCTGGAGAATTTTCTCAAATTGCACAATCAAACAACAATGTGAATAATCATTCTTTATCATGTGAAAATAGTCAGGTTTTAGGTAAAGATTAGAAAGGATAAATCAATATTATAAATACTATATTTTATGTATTTTATGTGTACAGTATAATAATATATTAACATGTAGTTGAATTTCCGTTTAAGGCGTCGAACAGGATTTGGTGATTTCACAGTTATTAGATGAAGACGAATTACGAAATTTTAGAAAGAAATTCGATTCCCCTACATGTAAAGTTATTGATGATTCAAACACTTTAAATAGTGATTGTGAAGGGAAGGCTAGCGGCGGTGTAATTGATTCATCTAATGATGATACTGATGATGATGATGGAAATGAGAAAGATAAAGATATAAAAACCAGTAAAAAAATATCTCGTGTTCATGCTTTATTAGATGATGAAAGTAGTACGGAAGATGAAGAAGAACAAAAAGAAGCAGAAGGCGATGCCGAATATGATTCAGAAGAAAATGAAGTGATTAATGATGGATCGATTCGAATTAATCAGTTGAAAGATTTCATCGAAGATGAAGCAGAACTATCAGAAGCAGAAGAATGGCATGGAAGCGATGACGAAGATGAAAAACATATGGATGAATTTGAAATTGAAGCTGGCGATAAAGAGCAATTTGATGAAGATGAAGTTCGGCATGATTTAGAGAAAATCCATATGTGAGTTTATCGATTTTTTGTGCCTTTACCAAGTTTTATTTCGTTATGTTTGTTTAAGGCGGCAGGTATTGGATCAGGATAGCCGCGAATTGAAAATTCTTCAGGAACTTTTTCTAGAAGATGGCGAATTGCACGGCACCGGAAGGCAAAGACAATTTAAATGGAAAAACATTGGTACATACATAATTTATTAAAATTTAAGATCAATTCTATAGAAATATTCGATTCGTTCCTTTTTATAGACTTGAATTTAGCTGAAATTGAAGAAAACCACACCGATACCGGTGAAAATAATGAAATCAATTTGAACGAAGAAGAAAATGAGGAACAATGGCGAAAAATGAGACATCAAAGAGAGAGTTTCTTGCAAGAACAAAAGTTTCAGAAAAAAACAGAAGAATATGTTTTAAATACAAGTAAAATAATTAGTGTTGGACGAAAACTTTTGATGACTAAAGACAAAAAAAAGGAAGAAATGATTGACGATATTAAAAATATACAGAATATTAAAGATAATGAAAATACACGTGAAAGAAATAGCGAAAATAATAACAGTGGATTTGAAACGAATGAAAAATCTTTTGATTATGTAAGAGGAGATTAATAATTGATTATAATGGATAATAATAAAACATGATCTGGCCTTGAATTTATTTTAGAATAGACGGTTCGGTTCATTTTTAAATAGAAATGATAATGTATTGCAAAGAGTGGTAGAATTTACAAGAGCCACTGCGGCCAATGAATTGGATGGAATTACTACTAGCAAAATATCAAGAAACTTTGTATTTAAAAGTTTAGCATCTCTACCAGTAAGTACTGAAGTTATCTGTTAAATTAAATTTAATATTTTTTTTTTTGTCTTTTTGTCAGAATAATAAAAGAAAATTAGCAGAAGCGAAAACCCCGAGGCTATTAAAGAAAATACGATTAAATACTAAATTTCTACCTTAAAATCAAAATTGTGAAAGTAATTTTATGATATAATCACATAACAAATCATAATACGATTTTAAAAAGTTTTTGTCTTTTCATTTTTTACATATTTAACTTCGTTTAATTTCGACGTGCGGATACTCTTGCTTCCAAATTTCAATCTAAAAACAAAAAACCCTTTTATTATAGATACTGATAACTAATATCGGACACCACAGAGAGTACCTGTTCATTTGGAATCTTATCGCAATGACTAATATCTAAAAGCCGTAGTTTCGGTAACGTATAGAGCGCTTTCTCGCAAACGTCCAACGATAAACTTTGTACACCCAATAAATCTAAGTACGATAATTCTTTACAAGATTCTATAATACATAGTAATGAGCGATTATTTCCGATCCATTTAGACAATATAAGCCTGATTAAGGGGAAAATTAATAAAATATCGAACGTTATTCTTTAAAAAAAAAAGCATGTGTGTTTTTTACCTTTTAAGTTTCTTACATCCATTGGCAATATCGGTTAGAACATTGGCACTGACCTCAGATATCCAAATATAACCTAAATTTAATTCAACTAAATTAACACATTGTCCCAATTTCGTTAGTCCGTCAGATGTGAGTGATTGTGTTTTCCATGAACTCCAACTTTTTAACTTTCTATTCGATTCAATTACAATTTCTACGATGTGATTTAACTGATGCAGCCTATCACATAAATCTATCAATGATTATAATGTGTATATGGACATACACATGTAGGGCAATAATGAATGACTACAATATACCTATATTAAGATGTTCCAAATTGGGATTAGCTTGAAGAATTAATTTCAGATCATCATCTTTTATAGCGGTCATACTAAGATCTAGAATAGTTAACTTTTTTAGTTGAAATGCGGGAAACATAGTAAAACCACGCACGACAGATGCATGATGCAATCTCAATTCTGAAATGAAATTCAAGTTTACAAAGAAAATGTTTTTTTGTCAAGTTTTAAATTGGGGTTTGTGTGTATACAGAATGGTTATTCATACCAACAATTTCAGAACACTGAAGTATGATATGTAGAAAATCAGGATCAATAAAATAGCAATTATTGAAATTTAGATGGGTAAGAGTGTCTTTGAAACGTATCACCAATCTAAAAGAAAATTAGATTATAAAGAAATTATCAAATTCGAATTAAATTTTACTGTTTTGCAAATTCTAAGCAACAATCACCATGAGGAACAGTTTTGTTGCACCAAGAGAAGTCCAATTTTCGAAGATTTTTACATCGATTTGTGAGAAATGTAAATGTGCTAGTTTGTATTAAGTTCCAATAAACCTACAATATGCATGCACTTCAGTTAACTAATATAGTTGTTCTAAAACTTGATTGGACTATTATATATACTTATACATTTAAATTGATATTTTGATATAATGTGTGATCTTTTGATAAATGATTCCATCGTTTGTTCACCTGAGCACATCTACACAACGATCTTATATCGAGATATTGAAATACGTGTAAAATGATTTCATCCTATAAAAAAAACAGCCACATCAAATCACTTTGAATGGTGTAATTACAATACAAAACTTACTGATAGCGCAAGAAAATAATTTTTATTGTTATTGATTCCATTTCCACAATTAGTATTAACACCAGATTTGGTATTTTGGATGACTGACGAATAATCGTCAGCCTCAGTTTTACATAATAGATTAGATAAATCTGTCTTGAGTAGCAATGATTGCAATGCTGATTCTGGAATATATCCACCTAAATTAATCGCATCAATTGCCGCATGATAGTCTAGATGGCTTTGATTCAGTTCGAGTTTTATTACCCTATTTGAATAATAACAAAATATACATATTCAATGTACGCCATGTGTATATAATAGAAAATGCTACTACTTTGTTAAAAAATTGATTTTTCTTAAAGGGGGAGAAAAAATTCGAACTTTTTGTTGACATTTTTCCGGCAATCCTTCCCACAGCATATGCCATTTATATCCAAAATGTTCGGTTTTTGCCCAAATTCTTACAACTGCTCCAGGATTATATACCTCATATATAAAAATATCTCGAGGAATTACAGCTTGTTCAAATCTAAATAGATTAAATTTACTTACTTCTGAATAACAACACTAATAGTTTAAATTTCAGCGTTACTCGACATAAAAAATCTTATTCAAATTTCTATACAACTTGCATAATTCGTTAATTTTTATACTTACTGGACAATAACGAAATCCTCTGCTTTGATCAATTGAAACTCTTGTGGTCTGTATTCATTTTGATCAGCATCAGATTTCCATTTTCCATAAGATCGCTACAGAAAAATCAAATATAGTGTACGACACTTATTGAGAAAATACAAAAGATGGGGCAAGTTCTATAGTCTGTAATTTTTATTTACCAACAAATAAGTCTCAGGATAATCACCATAATTAGGAAATGTTTCACATCCTTGTATCAAATTGAGTGGGGAATACGAAAAACTATCCAAATTACTGTACGTTGAACTATAACTAACAATTTCGCTTACAAATTGTTTAATGTATTTCATTTTAAAAAAGAATTCGGTTAATATGGAAGTTTCATTACTATTCATTACTTAAATAATAATATATAGTTGGTTTGTGTATCAATTTCACATATATATACTATATACCTATTAGAAAGTATTAGGAAATTTAAAATGAAATCAATTATTTTTATTTTGTTTTCCTAATATAGTTAACAGAAGGTTATGTTATGATCACATGCTTGAATTAGGGATGAGCGATGAATATCCGATTATTCATTCGGAAACACCGCCAGATTGGCGCTTTAGCACCAATACTATGAAAATGTGCCCTCGAAGTAGTTCAAAAATACTACTTTTTTTTAACATTTTAACTTAACTATTTCAATAATTTCAGGTTCAAGTACTCAAATAGCAAAATTCATATTAATTTAATTAATAATAAATATAATATAAATAAATATCCGAATTCCAAAATTTCAACCAACATCGATTATTATTAAAGTTCGATGATAACGGTTCATTGATGTTTCTTTAACATCGCTCATCCCTAAATAAAATCGACCCAAGTCAAAATATTTTTCGTCCACTAGATTCATGTTTCTAATGTTATGAAATCAGTGACATGGTTTGTGGTTGTATTATGGTAATTATTATCAGTTTTTCACTAATATAATAAAACGAAGTGATAGATAGAAAACTCTTTTTCTTTGTTTGCCAACATACATACACCAATTGGCAAATAGTTTTTTGTCAATTATTATTCAAATAGAATTTGTCCATCTTTGAATACAACATAGTTTTTCGTCAATAATTTATTTTTTAACAATTTTTTTCAAATTATTTATATAATAAATGATCTTATTTAAATATTTTTCCTTGGTTAAATTTACGGCCATCCTTGTCTTCACCTGTCCATGAAAAATATTGCTTTACCAAAGATTTCGTTTCTTCAGATTTTGGATCCAATTTTTTCCAATCGTATGTTTCATAATCAATTTGCCAATCTGGAGATAACTAGTGAAATAGTAGAATATAATTGATTGATTTTGATTCACAAAATCGTTAATTAAATATAAAAGTTATTACTGTAAAGGCAAGTTTTTGTCCGCGCCAAACCCAAATTCCAGAAATTGTGCTGTTGTTATCCTCGCCAAATAGACAAACTGATGCAAATGCCTGCTTGCGCATTTTATCTAATCGTTGGAACATGCCTAGATATAATAACGCACAATAAAAATGTACAATATATATTATTTTTTTTAATATATGTATCACTTTATTCAAGCAATTTCATAAACCGACCTGTAATTAAATTGCAACTCATAAACACTTTAGAGAGTTCATTAGCATATTTATATTCTCCAAACCAAATTGAGTAGTTTTCTGGATCAAATTTTTCCCAGAAATAAGGAATTGATTTTGCTTCATCTTCGTTTGAATAAAATCGCTTAAAATCGTCTACATTAAATGTTCTAAAATGGGCATGACATATTTAATTGAATTGTATGCATAAAATAATACTCATTGTGTATAGTGAAATGAGACAAGAGTCAATTTACCCTTTTGGCAAAGATTCAAATGGATCTTTACTCTTCGGTTCGGCAGCTAGTGCTGCATCAGCGGCATCCAACTCTTCGACCGGTTCAGGTTCTTTTTTTGGCTGCTGCTCTTTTTTCGGTTTTTCTTTCTTTTGTTGTTTTTCTTCTTTTTGTTTTTTGCCTAATAGAAAAAATTAAATGGGTAATTAAAAATATCACATGTGATATAGTATAGTATAGTATTTGCTTCTAATGAAAAATTTCATGTTGGTTATTATGTTTTATGTCCACTGTATGAATGATGTCGCACAGTGAACAAGTGCAATCGAACGAGTGCAAATTTTTGTGTTCATCTCACCTTTTCTCTTACTTGATTTCTCAGTAATAGGTTCAGATTTAACTGAACATTCTTTAATATTATCTTCCTGTTTTACTTGTTCTTTATCATCAAATTTACTTCTTTTACAAGCAGCTTGTAATTAATAAGAAAATGTTATATATGTTTAATGAATGAATTTACTTAGTTACTCGTCTTATTATAATTTTTTGTTTTTTGTTAATCAAAAAGATAACTGCAAAGTATTGTTTATCTTAGCTATGCACTTACATTCTGGAGCCTGGCTACTTATTTGAGCTGGTCTACTACATAGAACAACTTCACCCAATATTTCTTTGAATTCTGGTTGATTAATTAATGTTATAAACCACCTAATAAACGAATTTCGAATTATAATCAAGAACAATAATCTTAATACGATGCAAAATTTCATCATTTTTAATTTACCGATTTACATTTCCAAATGCTTTTCTATAATTCGGATCCAATACAAATCTATATGGATTTAGGAGATTGCATGCCACTACAATATCAGCTAATGTGATACGTTCACCAACTAAATAAGTTTTTTTTAGAAGATGATTGTTGAGAATATTTAAAGAACTTCTTAAATCATTCTTGGCTTGATTTACTGTCTACGATAATAAATTATACAAAATGTAAACATTTATACTATTCACTATAAACCAAAATATCTGTTTAATTACTATTATTTATTGAAACAAATTTATTATTTTCAAATGTTAAACAGTAATTAATTTGCTGTACCTCTTTGTGTTACAATAATTATTATTTGGTAGTGTAAAATTATTGCCTTTGATAGAGGAGGTTATACAATAATTCTTAGGAATTAGACGATTTCACACTTTTCAAATGTAAAAAGCATTTTTGCAAGATCCTTAATTTATGTATTGTAACGTTGTCTTTTTAAAAATTACCTACCTCCTGTATATTTACGCCATCCTTTAAAATACCTAAAATTGGAAACACCCAGGCACAGGCTGCGGCTAATATTTCAGATTCGGCGAAACCGATCCACTGTAAAATTTTTGATTTTGTATAATCATCTGCACCACGTAGTTGATCATTAGAAACATAATAAGCAATGGCATTGCTTTCCTGCAATAATTCTCCGGTACTTGATTCGAAAGCTGGTACCTAAAAAATATACGGATATTAATAATAAATTACGAACAAATAGAAAGTAAAAACACACTTTTCCTGTCGGAAATTTCTTTAGAAAATCTTTACTTTTGTTAGTTTCACCAAAAACAAAGTTCGAAGCAATTTGAACATCCGCTTTTGAATATTTGGCAGCAATCAATGCTTTGGCCGAACGAAAATTATCGGGGTAAGTGTACAAAGTCTAGAAAAAATATAAATAAATTCGCATTAAGTAATTAATAGAAAATTGATTTTTTAATATTTTTGATACGGATCGCTTTTGAAATCAAAGATATATTGAAAATACTTACACCGGAAACCATTTTGACGATGCAGGTTGGAAAGGAGAAATTTTGTACTTCAAAATGAATATATAAATTACGTACACTACACCTGTCGCCTATTTTCGTTTAGATTTGGATGTGACAGATTTGTCACTGTCAAGTGTCTATTATATAGTCATGGTTTAATTTTTAATTTATTATTTTTAATTTAAATCAATCAAAATCAAATTTTAAAAGATGTACATACGCCGTTAGTCATACTTTATTTTTGAGGTATAAGTTATTTTAGTTATTAATGAAGCTTGAAATATCCGAAGAAGCAGATATCGATTAATCGATATTTTTTTTTGGTTGACCTAATAATATTTTTGGTAATACTATATAAACTTTACTGGTTTGGTTTGGATTTGATTGCAATTAAAATTATTGCAATTTTAATTGCAATAAATTTGTAATGAATTTTTTTTTATGACATAACGTTACGGTTGAAAATCGTAGATTTTTTATTGGATGCGCGCGCTAGCTTTATCTGTTACATTGACATCTAAACTGACATTTTAAGATCAGCTAAGTGGGTATGCGGCCATATTTATAGAATCCATATTATAAAAAAAGAAGTGGACACAATACAATACATGTGAATATACATTTAAAATATAATCAAATTATTGTTATATTTTATTCTCCATTTTTATTGATTTAATAAAGATAATAAAGCGAAATTAAGTTCCAATACATTAAATAATATTTTTACGTATTAAATTTTTCTAAAAACTTCTAGAATTGCTTAACTTTTTTTCTTATTGTGTCAGTGGAATAAACCTATTTATTTGTTGAAAAGTGGAATAAGGCGTCTACAGTCAGATTTGAACGTAATTTACAAGCAAAACTACGATATGGCACAATGTAGTGAAGAAGTTATATTTGAGGGTTGGCTGACGAAATCACCACCGACAACAAGATTATGGCGAGCAGTAAGTCAATTTTTTAGTATTTTTCATAAAAGAATATGTAGATAAACGCGCATTTGCGTTTTATCACTATTACCTTAAACGACCGATGCTCTGTCAGAATTTATTCAATTCCGTTATTAGAAATGGAGGAGACGATGGTTTATATTAACTCATTCCAATGATATACCTGGCCAATATATCCTAAGTTATTACACAGATAGAAATCGTAGAAAATTTAAAGGCGATATCTATTTGGATCAATGCGAGCAAGTAAGTTTTTGAAA
Organism: Platypus cylindrus; assembly: GCA_949748235.1. Lineage (NCBI taxonomy): Eukaryota > Metazoa > Arthropoda > Insecta > Coleoptera > Curculionidae > Platypus > Platypus cylindrus. The sequence goes on from OX456494.1 coordinate 11,914,823, forward strand.
ACAATTATTTGAAAACGCAAGCAACTCTTAAATTTTTATTTTGCAGGTTGATTTAGGACTGAAATTAAAGGACAAAAACCTAAAATTTGATTATATATTTGATATTACAACACCAAAACGTATTTATTATTTAGCTGCCGACACAGAAGACGAAATGAAATTATGGGTGACATATATAAGTCAAGCTTGTGGTCTAAAACCAATAAACGAGGAAGGTAATTGACTATATTCTTATATTTAAGTATGATATGTACTATTTTGAATCTATTTAAACAATACTTAATTTGTTACAGCTGATGTATCGAATTTAACAAACGATGTAGAAATAGCAGAAGAACATACAAGTACCAGTATTATTTCTAGAGACCAAAGTAACGGTGCTTATATTCCAATATCAGAATGTTTAACTGGCAAGTGGCCAGTTTTCGATTCAATTCCATTAGATTTTAAGCAAAATAGAAATGGATGTCGTTTACAAAATAATTATTTTTATGAATTCCACTCGCCAAATGAATATGTAAATTATTCAAATGATCCAGAACGAAATTATGTAAACGATATACCAGATCCAAGATATTATGATAGTCCGAGACAATTAATTCCTTTAAGAAAAACAATAGCAATCAATAATTCATTAGATGTTATTAATGGCAATAAAACATTTAAAAAAAATGAGGGAACAGTATCTCCATGTGTGACTAGACAAAGTATGTATTACATGTGGTAATACATTCGTTTTTTTATTTTTATCCTGTTTTTGTTTGTTGCATAGATGTAACGTCTTGTGTATCTGAAGTTGCAATTAATGAAGGAGTAAATAATCCATCAATTTTCGTCCCTCCAAGACCACCGAAACCTACACACATTACCAGATCCCCATGCTATTTAAATTTAGCATCATCTACATCACAAATAAAGTAAGAAAAAAAAATGATTGCATTAAATAAGTATTTGACATATTTTTTTTTTTTTTGTAATTTCTAGTTATGAGAATAATGATAAGCAGAAAATTAATGAAATGGTAAGTACATAACATTACATACATTTCTATGTTTATAAATAATTAGTAAATAATAATTATTGCTCATTTTTATTTCGTGTTCCTAATTATTAAAATTTTATTTCCGATTTTGCCGAATTTCGTTATAGACAGTTATTACTGATGACACTTATGATTTTCCACGTTCTCATAATATAGAAAGTGAAGAAACTACATTAATAAAAGGCAAACACTGCTATAATAATGCTGCACCAGTAAAGTGCTCAAGTGGGGGTATTGTGTTTAAATACGATATATCACCACAGCAAAACCCTAGCACTACCGTAAGTTCATATGCTTCCACGTACCATAGTTAAACATAATGACGTCTTATTTTAGGTATTTAAATATGATTTAAAATCAACACAAAATCTAGTATCTTCCCCCGCACATTCACCATCTTATTCATCGTATTGCAATCTTCCAAGTCCAATTTTAATAGAACCAATTCTGGCTTCACCACCTCCTGCGGTTAATAGGTATGATGACCACCATAAGTTGCCATTTCTACTTTTAATTATAAGCTGTATAAAAAAACTTTGCCTTATTTCTATAACAGACAATTGAAACCTTATCGAAAACTATCAGAAACGAATCATTTGGTAATCGCAGAATCATCATTGCCACATAGTGCTGCACCTGTTGTTGATCGAAAATTGAAACCATCGGTACCTCTACAAGTAAAAAATAATTACGATTACATATTTTAATTATTGATGAATTCAATAAGTCGATGTATTGGCGAGTCTATTTAATAAGACTAACTTTTAACTTTCAGTCCTGAATTCAATATTCCCTAATCAATTTTTAGGAATTAAAAATGCGTAAATCTCTTCTTGATGAAGATAGTACAAAAAGAACCAGAGCAGCCCCAAGTCCAATACCACCCAATAGCACTGTTGGTGAAGATTTATATCAAAACGAATCGGAGATATATCATTATGTTAGTAAACATATGCAATATTTGGATTTAGATATGCAAGGTACAATAAATTTTGCATTATTACTCATAGATAGATTGTGATGAGTCAAAGTAATAATCAACATTGAAATGTTTAGTTTTAGGTACTTCATCAAATAATACAATTAAATCGTTAGCACCAAAATCCTTGGAAACTAATACTGTTTATAAAGAAGTCGATTTTAAGAAAACTGAAGCATTTAATCTTACACGGAATAATTTAGAAAAAGAACGACAAGAACCTGTTACTACTTTTGCGAAAAAATGACAAAACGATACATCCATGCACATAAATTTTTTATATTTATTAAGTACATACATATTATATTACTTATACTTGTTTATTAAATGCAAGTTTAATATATATTTTAAGTAGTACAAAATACTATTTATAGTATTATTAAAATACACACATATTTTATTTCGTCAATAAATATATCACCGAATTATTTGCAGTACTATATATTGTAATAAAATTGTAAAAACAAAAAAAAGAAATATCGTCATGTTTAGTTACCTACGTATGTACCTATATTCACCTTAGTTATATGTGAAAAGGAGGCCGTTGGTTCGGTGACTAACTTCACTGCAATTGCAACACTTGCGCAAAAATCATATGGTGCAACCATTTCTCTAATAGAAATTCGTATCTCACCGTCACTGTTGCGAATAGGAAATAGTTCTACAGATTAGGGCGAGCACACACTCATCTTAAATTTTATATCTCAAAATGAAGATTGCGCAGGCGCTTTCTGAATTATTAGGCAACCTCGTCTGCAGCTCTCGTTTCCCTTTCCTAATAATTGAGATAGCGCCTGCGCAATATCCATTTTTCGATTTAAGATGAATCTTAAAATCGCCTCGCCCTTAGATATTTCGGTTGGTATCCTAACCTAATAAATAGTCTAGTAGTATAGTGTTCAGTTAGTTGTTTATCTGTGTGTCAGTCAAACAAAAGTCGGATGTAGAGTACTGCGGTTGTTGATTTTATCGTTTATTATTTAAGAAGTACATTGTGCATTTTATTACAAAATTTAATAAAAATTATATTTACTACAATGGAAATTTCCGATAAAGTCGAAGATATTGATCAGAATGCACCTATTCCCACATCAGAAGAGCAGGGAAATTTTATAAGAGAACTGCTGAAAATGTACAAAGAAAATAGACTGCTTTGGGATCAATCACATCCAAATTATAAGAATCGAACAGCTCGATATTTTGCACTTGAATGTATGCAAAAATTATGTAAAGAATATGTTCCAGATGCTGATATTGATTATGTTAGAAATAAAATAGCAACAATAAAAGGTGCTTTTCGTAGAGAGTATAGGAAAGTGAGTTTGTAGTTTAAATACATAGATACATCATAGTGTACGTAGTAATTTATTTTATTTTATAAAGGTGATGAATGCTAAAGAAAAAGGTGAAACATATATTCCCTCACTATGGTATTATAATTTGTTATCTTTTACTGTAGGGGAAGATGGTAATTATACGGATGATGCTGCTGCAGAAAATGTAATTAATTTTGACAATCTACTTATTGTAGATGTGTGTGGAACGATATATAGATACGTATATATATTTTTTAATTTTTAGCGTGTAATATGTTTTTGGAGTAAAGAGCATACATTGATCTTAATCGAACTGTTTAAAAAATATCCAGAACTATATTGTTCGAATCCACCAGACAGTACCCAAGAAAAGCGAAAGCAAGCTCTTGAAGAATTAACAAATAAATTATCTAAACAAACTGGAAATAAATTTAAAGTACGGGATGTTCAAAAAAAACTTTCGGTATTAAAAGGACAATTTAGAAAAGAGATTTTAAATCGCTCTAATAAAGAGAATCCATCGGCTACATTTTGGTGTTTTGATATGTTAACATTTTTGATGGATGATGCGCAAAAAGTAATACAAATCTAAGATCAAGTACCTATCTATTTTTAATATTTTCTAATCATACATTATTTTTTTATTAGGAAAAAATTAAGGAGGACAAAGATTGTTCAGAAGATGATAATTTAGAAGAAATGGTACAAAGAATCATCTATCCAATTAATTTACATGCATAACATATTTGTTAATCTAAATTGGTTTTTAGGATATGGGTGAGCATAAGTTTATGGATACAAGTGATACGAAATTATTAGATTCATCGGGAAAAAAATTCTTAGATGAAGATTGTGACGATATATTCGATACTATTGCGAAAAATGTTGCTAAGAAACTACGGGACATGGAAGATGACCAGAGACAATTTGCTGATAATTTAGTCAATATAATAATGTATCATGGACTAATGGGAAATTTAACTAGTGAAACCAAACTCAACATTGAATAATGGTAATTTGAATGAAATTCAACAGACTCTTGAATTTCATTGTTATTACAACATGTTATTAGATAGAAAAAATAGAATGCACCAGCTTTTATTGTTCAAGTTGCGTCCTCTAATTTTTTATAAGCAAAATATTAGATAAAATCTTAAAATATAAATGGAATACATCCATTGCCTTTACTAAACATTTAATATTAGATAAAACTAAAAACAATTTATATTATTATAAATTGAATCAGTAAAAAATCAAAATGTCATTTCCACAGTTAATAAATACTTAATAATCGTAAAGTTTTATTCAATATTATCCATTGTTACTAATCATATGTAGATAGATAATTTTTATAATTGCATCTAAATACTTATTGTATGTATATGAAAATATGAACCTACAGTTTTTAATGTTTTTAGAAAAACTTAAACCCGAATATTCTTCCTTTCTAAAGTATCATATGCTGCTCCCAATGCCCAACTTATCTCATGTCCTCTGATTTTTTTGTAAAGCTGAAAATAAATATCAGCTGTTATTAACAGATAGCTCTGTAACGAAATATATGCATATATAAATAGGTTGGTAGGTAGGTAAGTAAGTAAAAAGTTATTATCACACTTATTATTATATACATATGTATGTATGTATGTATGTATGTATGTCCTTACGTAAATAGTTGTATCCAAACTTAAACCAAATCCTTTTTCTAGTAATAACCAAATAAATGTCATATCCATACAAATGAATGGCTGGTCAACGTTCGCTTCTTGACATTTGTTCAGCGCTGCTTTTTTAAAATCATTAACCTAATTAAAATAACGGTAGTCATATTTTCATTATCAATTTTAAATGTGCGAATTCCGATTTAATTTAAATTACCTGTAATTCTCCACCTTTTGTGAAATCAATTAAACCCGCTTGACTAGCTTTATCGTAATAATAGCTAAAAGCGAAAATTGTTTTTAGCGGTAATTCAGTAGGTGGTTTTGTCGCATTCGATATGGCATGCACATAATTTTCGATGATTTTTGAACATTTTGTAAAGTCAACAATAGGAATTTCATCATCAGTAAAATATCCATCACGAGATGTTCTGATAGATGGATAGTTCTTGTCCAAACCACTTACATAATAGTCATTTCCTTATAAAGCGAATAGTAATTATGTATGTACGGATATAAAATGTAAAATTTAGTTTTTAAATTGTAGATACTACAAATAAATTTAGGTATGTAACGAACATATCCTAGATATTATCATACTTTCCTATAATATAGCTACATTATTCTAATTACCATGATAATGAAATTTTTTATTTTTCACAATTGGATTCACACATTCACAAGTAACATTCATATTTTCCTCGTTTCCATATGATATTACCGCTTTTCTAGCAGCCATTAAACCTAATCCAAGATAGCTATGTGTGAAAACTGGTATACTGCCTTTTGGTGCTATTGCATCATGAATGCGCTCGTTATCATCCAAACTAGCAGGCGTCATCGCGGAAAATGTAACTTGCGTCGAACCACCACCTAAATCTAATGCTGCAACTGTTTGACTTGGATCTGAATGTACTTTATCTAAGAACAAATATATTATATAGCAGATACATATATATATAAAAATTTGTAATTCAACTTTGAACGTATTAACTCACTTAAAAGGTAATTTACTGTGAACCAAGAAAATATTCCTTCATCGGTTCCATTCATTATTTCTATGGAATGTTCGTTTGTTAGGAATGGCACTTGATCAAAAAGGTCTTTAATTGAATTTAATAAATGTTCAGCTTGCTCGGCAGGTAATAAACGGAGACCAGCTGTCGCCTTTAGAATTAAAGGAGTTTTATTCCAGTAATTTTTCGGAATCTCTTTTTTCGCTTTTTCTAGAAGGATGGCAATTTTAGCAACACCCTTCAAATTCAAATGAGATAAATGAGTATGTATTTCATTCCGAATTTGGAAACCCTTGATTATTAATGACTTACTTTAGCAGGTTCTTTGGCAAATGATGATAAGCCTGGTTGATTAAAGTCATATAATTCCTTGTCTAATATTAAATAACTACCTGAAACACATATAATTTAATTAATAATGAATGAAAAAAAAAAAAAAAATCTAATTTTACCAAAATAGGATCTGTGGAATGTATAAGCTAAAACTCTAGAACCCGTACTTCCAGCATCTATCACCACAGCATGCACTGGTTGATTATAACCAAGATACTTTATTGCTAAACTATCTACAATTTCATGGGCCACATGCCATGGTAAATGATCTGAATATAAAACTACAAAATATGATATTTACATATAGTTTAAAGTATGTGTCAAGATACATTTCAAATTACAAAGTGGGAAGGTTATTTACCTAAAAACCCTGTTAAGATTGTTCCACTTGCTAGTAAACATGCTAAAGATAGGTGAATAGACATGGGGGTTACTCTTTGAACCTTATGCTTTTTCCCGATTGTTTTATGGTCACGTTCTTTTGTCTGTGAAATTATAAATTTTATTCAAAAACACATATCATTTATATGTATAAATATGATTTGAAAGGCAATCTACAGCCGCAGGTTAAATCAAATCATACACTAAAGAATACCCCTTGGTGCTTACATCACAATATGAAAAGTATGTACGTATAAAGTTACTCACTTTTCTTCGTCGTAATTCGCTATTAGCCATTTTGAGTTATTTGTCCTTATTCGAAGTTTATTGAAAAGAAAAGAATGAATATATCATTACTTTGTACTTAGTTAAGCTCGTTTAACATAAATCACATTGAAAAAATGATTAAATAATGTATACCTACTAATTTCCAAACACATAAGTTGGTTAATTGAATAGCATCTTGAATATTTTTAAACTTTAATCCACATACGCAGATAGTGTTATCTTATTTATAAGTGATTTATTATCGACTTAGTAGTGCTCGTTACAACAAATTACAATTATGTAGTCATTTACAATAACGAAAATTCTATTCTACATTTAACTTGTATAATTTTGAATTATACATAAACAAACATGATTACCACATATAGACGCCACAGATGCGTGCTAGTGTCCCTTTCCTAAAAAATTGAGACTGTGCATGCGCATTTCGTGTTAAGATTTAAGATCTAAACGGCGGAAAGATCTTAATTTTTAAATATTAAATCTCAAAAAGAGAGATTGCGTAGGCGCTTTCTTACTGTTTAGAAAAGGGAAACGAGGACTGAAGACGGTGACCTAAACCAAACCACACCACACCACACCACACCATACTACCAACACAACAAGAGTCCAACTTCATCAACTGAACAGGTACATGACAATGATAACATGGAAACACATGAACAGGCACACACGGACTTACTATTAAGGGGTGAGTGATTTTAAACAAATTCTTTTAAGAACTAAATAAAATATAATCGATAATTATAAAATAAGATAGATAAGAGATTAAGAAATTAAAGAAAATAAATTTTGCGACGTCGCCAATTTTCTTATTTTCAATTTTACGTTAAAATTGCAAAATTCACATATGATCAGTGGCAACACATTGAACACTAATTTGAATATTGGGTTTGGGGTTGGGTTTGGGTTTGGGTTTGGGTTTGGGTTTGGGTTTGGGTTTGGGTTTGGGTTTGGGTTAGTGTTAGTGTTGAACTAATGTTGAATTAATGTTGAATTAGTGTTCAAATTAGTGTTGAATTAGTGTTCAAATTAGTGTTCAATTAGTGTTCAAATTAGTGTTCAATTAGTGTTCAAATCAGTGTTCAATTAGTGTTCAATTTATTGTTATTGTGCAATTTATTGAGCAAGTTGTTGTGCAACTTATTGCGCAACTGAAACAAGGTTTCAGACTAACCTGAAGCTATGCGAGGGGGTCTGAATCTCAGTTATCAGCAGTTATTGTATTTTTCCTAGTTTGCTGACATAAAATTCTGGATTTATCAGCCCTAAAAAACATGAACATTTTTCAAAATGAACATTTTGTTTCGTTTAGAGTCTGCGCAGCAGCAGTAAAAAAAGTAAAAATGCATGGAAAAAACAATCATGTGGCGAAGAAATCATAACCAAAATGGCGGATGTAATTTATATTGTATTGCGGGGTTCGAGTTGGG